>QLPN01006335.1:0-14516 GCA_003314395.1 Albatrellus ellisii | reverse complement strand
CAGTCAGATTGGAGGTACCATCAGTGGGTATCTGTGATATGGGAAGAGGATCCAAGTGCTCTGATGAATTGGCAGGGGAGAGGTTATCATCACCAGGGGAGATCACAGAAGGGATGGGAGTGGAAGGTCTGACTATATGCACACCTGAAGTGGCTGTATGTGTCTTGAGAGAGACAACATGTGGGCCCACAGTGGCTATATGCACCTGTAAGGCAGAGCCAGGTGAAAGACCATCAGGAGGTCAGATACCTTGAGTACCCCAGCCTGAAGGTGGAACAGAAGAGCTGGTCATTTGAAGATAGAACAAACTTGAAAAAAAGTTATTTCAATCTAGCATGTAGCAAGTCAGGATCAGGGAGCATGAGAAGATTTTGCTGCCTGCCTGGAGTGATAAGAATGATACTTATCACATTGTGACAGTCTGCTCCACCTTAGTTAGCCTTTGCAAAAGTTCTGTGTCTTGCTGCATTCAACTGGGGCTTTTCCAGCAATTGTGTGGTATAAAGGCCTTATGAAGGGTTCCCTGAGCCTTATGCTTATATCCCTCATTTGGCAGTCTAATTTCAGCCTCATGTTGATGCTCTGGAGGGTGATCTCCTTTGCATGCTCATTGTGGTGGAACTTGCATGCCAATGTTCTGTGGAACTTAGTAGCAATATTTGGGCATTGTCCCTAAATATAGAGATGGCAAGTGAAATGTTTGATCTGTGGCATGAATGCTGGAAGCAAGGAGATGGGAGCCAGAAAAACAGCAGGCCATGCATGTGTATGCCCAGGACCCAGTTTAAATATTTTGTGTTTCTGTATCTGCTTGGGATAACAAAGATGGTGCTGCAACATGCTGTAAAAATCCACAGAGATGATATATATGTGTCATTGAGCATTGCTGCCACTGACAGTTGACACACAGAAGCAACATCTACTTAAGAATGGGAGGTCAGTTGGTAAGCAGTACCACATTAGGGAAAAATGGACTGTAAAGAGGCCAACATGTGGTTTTTTTCATGTCTGAAGTGCTGCTACAAAGACTGTCCTCCCCTGGTGTGGCATACTGTGTGCAGCAGCATGGCGCATGCATGGCAGTGTGGCACAAAATTCCTGTGTGTGCATGGCAGTGCCATAGTGTGCACCTGCATCACAGCTGTGTCAACAGTGTGTGGCCCCCTACCCACCTGTGCTGCCACTATACAAACAGTGTGTGGCCACTACCACCCTGCCCACACTGCTGTTGTATCAGCACAGCACAGTGTGGCAGCTTGGTGGCTCGCCACCCACATCCACTCAAGACAACACAGGTGATAGGTATGTCCCTCCTCCTTCCCTTTCCTTCTCCCTCTCACTATCCAACATCTGAGGCATACTGTACCCATCTATGTGCCCACATCACTGCTGTGTAAACAGTGCATGGCCCCCTACCCACCCATGCAGCCACTGTAGGAACAGTATGTGGCCACTACCACACTGCCCACACCACCATTGTATCAGCATGGCATGGCCTCCACCTGCCCACTCACACTACAACTGTACCAGCACAGTATGGCCACCTGTGTCCACTCAAGACAATGTGAGCAATTGGTATGACCCTCCCTCATTCCCTCTTCTCTCCCTCTCCCTCCCACACTCTCCATCCCTCTCACCCCTCCCCTCTTTTTTCACACACTCCCTGGCCTCCTTCCCATGCTGCTGCTCAACATGGCACAGCTACTGTGCCAGGAGGGGCTCACTGAACAGTACACCACACTGCCTGTATGCACCACCTGTATGCACTGCCATGTGTCTTGCACATGTCAGCTTCATGCTGCACCTACCCAATGCAGATGCAGAGACAGGCTTTGATGTCATGTGGTGCCTGTGGTGCCTGATGTACCTCACACACACAGACCTCTGCACATTCCTCCTGCACATGTGCACTGCACTGCCCACACCTAGCTTGGGCTCAAAAAGCTGCACTGGTGTGTGCCAGCAGATGAATGTCATGCCCTCTTTTTCATTTCTTTCATTCATCCTCAACTCACATAGGAACCCTCAACTTCCCTACAACAGAACTATCAATTATATTCAACTCTGTGCCCATTGTTCATCCACTTCTGTTTACATCTATCAATTCCTTTCTTATTAGTTGATGTTACAATGCAACAAGTATTTACTCTATCTTGACATCTTGCAAACCTCTTGGTCGGTTCTGTTGATACCATCTTTTTAAACAATAACATGTTTGGCAGAACATTCAGGCTATGTTTCTTTCTGTATTGAATCTGTTGGTTCTACTCCTGAATGCTACCGTATCCATGAGTATCATTGTGCCTGCAAGTAGGCTGGGTACTTTGGCTCTACAATCATGTTGGTCTTTCTTCTATTTTTATCCATCTACACTTAAATGCTTTGGCAGTCTTGATTACCATATTTTCTCTTTTACTTTCCTTACACACAATTCCAGTCTTCCTGGGCTGATGAACAGGGACATGTATGAGTACTGATCATTGTCAGTACAATGCATCTGCACAGGCTTTGCCAATGACTATGCCTGGGTATGGTTATGGGTCTATTGGTTTTCCAGTCTACAGTAGTAACCATACAGTTGATGTTTCTATTTTGCTTTGTGCTTTCACAGTTTAAGAGGTGTTCTTTCTGCCCTTCTATCTATCTGTCATCTACAATACTACTTCATACCATCATTGCTATATGTATGTGTTTTCATGGGTGATAGTCACTGATGATCAATAGGGATGGGGACAGGACAGGGACATTGGTGAGGGATGTTGCAAATCATTTAACTGTCTGATTCAGTTAATGTTGCAATGCAATAGGTCTTTACTTTATAGCTGGAAAGGCAATCGAAATTGGTAATGTGTCAGCTGGAGAGATAATTGGAATTGGTCTGTAAGTTGGGGTTGGTCTGTAAATCAGACTTGGTCTGTAGATAGATAGAGTACTATTTCCTTTTATTTCATGTTGCAATAAGCTATGTATACATTCACAGATGATACTTTGTAACTCAGTGTTGCAATGCAACATGTTTTTACACTAGTAGCTTTAATGGAAAGACTCACTTGTGATGTTCCCTAGTATCACTGTAGTATGGGCTTTGTGAAGCAGGTGTATGTGACCAGGGTAAAGAGATGGACTCTAACAACACCTTTCAATGATGAATTGCATGAGGGATTCTGGAACTATTTTGACAACTGGAGCAGAATAGGTCAGTGACTATATGATTTAATGTATTAGGATGGAGGCTTGGGTCAGCTTCTGGGCAGTGGGAAGTTGTCACAAGTGAGTTGGGGGAAATTGTGAGGGCACAGGCAATATGTCTTTGCAGTGCACCTGGGAGTGAAGAGAATGCTGAGTCATCACAGTGTGACACAGGCACAACAATCCTCTAACCTGACAGAGCCTGAGTAGATGAGAGTGCAGCATATGCCATGGAGTCATGGTGGTTGACAGGTCTTGTTCTCTCAAAGTGATGAGCCAGGAACCAGACTGCTGGTGTGGACCAAGAATAGTTCAGTTTGGGTTCAGCAAGGTCCAAACCATGAACTGGACCATTACTGTGTGTTGAAGTTTAATTTGTTTGAGCAAGTGGATAGACTGTAGAATAATTGTATTGGAGATATATAGAGAATAAAGATGGAAAATGAATGGTATAGTAAATAAGTACTGACCTCAGTCTCTTTGTAGAAGGCTGAGGAAAGGATGAGCCCAGCAACCATGATGTGTGGCATGAGCAGGAGTGTAGGAAGGGCTGTGGATTGAGCCTACAACCTATTGGGATTGCAAACTGATGCATGTATTACTTGCTACTTCCATCTTAGGCAACTCAGCAGAAGCTGACATACACACAAACTTTTGTCTTCAAGCATCCACAGAAAACATATGATTACAGCTAGTTTTTCGGTCACTCCACTACTATACAGTTCTAAGCCACAGGCAATTTATCTAGCCTACCTATGATAACTCATCTTTTTTTCTCCTCAGCCCTCATGTTGTTTTTGAGACTGAGGTGAGACCTTACTTTATGTTTCTTGAACCTACTTACTGACTGGTATCAGTGTTCATTGTCATTGATCTTGTGACTCTTTTTGGTGTTTCTTGTGCAGTATATATGACCTTCTCATTGCAAAACAACCTTTTGAAATAAAAAGGCTAAATACAGGTGTCCTCCTGCACAAGAAACACCAAAAATTGTCCTAAGAGCAAGGACAAAAACACTCAGTCATGAAAGCAACATGAGGATTGAGGAAAAAAGGGCAATCAGAGGTAGACTGAGTAAACTGCCTGTGGCTTGGAACTGTATAGTAGTGGAGTGATTGAAAAAATGACTGTAATCATATGTTCTAATTGATTTTGCACCCAATCAAAACTTTGCATGCCAGAAAAGGATAGTGGAATATGAAAGTTCATTCTTGGGAGGAGCACCTATGAGACAAAATGTGCTGTTGTACAAGCATCAAGGGTGCAACAAAGAAACCTGATGTGAAGATCAAATCTGTCTGCAGCAAAGCAGGACAAGAAAAGAAAAACAAATAAACATAAGTGGCAAGGGAGGGTGAGTGATGCTGATGAGCACTACACACACATAGCAACAGAAAATGACCATCAGTAACATCAGGTGAAGATAGTGACATTAATGCACTACACATGATAATCATCTACAGCTGCATCAATTGTGCTATTTCTTTGGTGCTGGAACAGAGGACTGGGTTTGGCCAATGAGGAGCAGGACTGATAGGATGTAAGGGCCAAGGCTTGGTTGAGGCCTGCCAAGTAACTAGGCAGAGTCACAGGTCATGAAGTCATCCTTTTGTGCAATTGGTGTATTTCCTTTTTTGCTCATCTTAATGGTATGATACTCTATTTCTTACTTTATTCACTTCTATTTCTGGACTCCATCCCATTCCAATTCATCCTTGCAATTGACCCTGCATTTGTAAATTTTATGTTGTGCTCCAGTCTTGGAGCTGTGGAAAGATGGGCAAGTGACTGAAGAAAGCATAGACCATTTGATAATAGATATATGCCTCAATGGCAAACAACAGGAAGAGGAGCCATAGGAAATACTCCCAGGCTATAGACATCTGATAAGAGATGGAGAAAGTGTACAGCTGAGAAATGAGGAGTATATGTATATGAGACATAGAAGAATATGTGACAAATGCATGACAAAAGGTGCAATAAAGGAGTGACTGAGAGGGAGGTACTGTCAGAGTAGAGGGAAAGACAAAGATTGTTGAACCTTCTTGTGCTATCATACTGTGTCACACTCCTAGCCACTACTCATCACATGGTCTGTGCACATTACATTACTCATTTGTATATAAGCTAGCTGTCTTGTACTCATTTGAATAATACTTCCAATGTTCTCTCTTCCTCACTCTCATGTGACTCTGAGCACCAGTTTACCGGATGTTCTCTCTCTCCTCTCATGTACACCTGCAGTTGTGAGCACTGTCTTCCCAGGAGCTCATCAAAGATAACGAGATGCCTAACTCAGCAACTAGCAGAGGTGCTGAGGATTGGGGGCAAAAGAGTAACAAAGTTGTAGTAGGATGATGACAGAGTTAAAGAGGAGTCTTAACCATAAAAGATGAAGAGAGTCCCAAAAGGGGAAACATGTGGGTTGAGTCAATGAACCCATGTGAAATACCTGCTGGTACAGCAAGTAACTGGCAGAGAAGAGATCAGATATAGGATGTATCTAATATGTAAGAAGGGTCTGCACAGTGTCCTACAGAGATAGGCCAAAGAGAATTCAACAGGAGCTAGACCTGTATTTATATGGCTCATAGCCTGCCAGAAAGCAATAGATCCCTCCCCTGAGTTTTCTCTCATCTGAGCCCTAAGCAGAAAAGCCCTTCACTCTCCCTTCCTTGCATCTCAAATTCAAGAGAGCTTGGGAACCTTGTAGGCCATGTTTGTTGCACCCATGTTGCATTTGTTTGACACCATATAATTACTCCACCCATCTTGCTGTATTTCCTATCATCACCCCTTTGCATCATGTTATTGCATTGCTTTATTTCCCTAACTCCTCATCACTTGGTGTCTAGAGCATCTTACAGCTTGTACCCCTCAGACCCTGTTGTGGTTGTGGTTGTGGTTGTACTTTCCCCTTACCCTGCTGCAGTACCTATCAATGCAAAAGATAATATGTGAGAGTGAGTAAACCAAAAACATATGACAAGGAGAGAAAACCCCTATCATTTGAAAGCTAACCTCTGGATGAGGAGGATCTGACATCCAGGGACTCTCCATGACAGATCTACCACAGTCCATAGACAACTCCTCAACCCTTCAACCAATTTGAAAACAAACCCTAAGCCTACAGATGCAACTCCTAATTGTCCTGTGTGGGACTTGTCCTGAACACTGTTCAAGACCATAAAAAGGTTTTTGACCCTGCACAGGGTCAGAAAAACCCTATCAACATTATAGCAACAAGGCTATTGTCCTAAGTGGGACACACCTTGAATGCTGTTCAAGGCAATAGCCAAAATCAACAATCTTCTATTGAAGTGGCACAATACATTCATCTCTCCTTCCTTTTTGAGTTCTGCTGGTACACACTTTCAGCCACAGTGTCATACTTGTCACATGCAGTCTGTGCTCAGCATGCTCCTGTATATAAGCAGCTTGTCTCTAGCCACAAATATGAGTCTTCTTGCACATTAACCTGCAGACTTGAGCACCAGTTTACTGGCTGCTCAATAGGTTATGGACCTTGCAGAATCATCACATTTTGCACTTGCACTCACACTCACACTCACACTCACACTCACACTCACACTTGCATTTGCACTTGCACTCACACTTGAAACTATTCTTATACTTGCTCCTCCCTCTTTCACATACAACTTCATACTCCTTGCTTGACACTATGTCATTCATCATCACTATACTTGTTTGGATATATGTACTGCTCATTCTCACCTTATTTGCCTGGTATATCACACAGATGCCAGAATGACCTCACCCTGCATATGCCTAAACTCCTCTCCATCTCCCCTCCATGTCTACCTTTTCACTCTTGCCACCTCTGTTGATCCCACCACCATTCCAAAAACCACTGTCACCCTTGAAAGCTATGACAACTATTGATGATGGGCAGCAATTATAAAATCAGCACTCATCATCATGGGGGTTTGGTGAGCCATCACCACTTCCAGACCACTGCCCATCTACAGCTCAACACCAGTGGATGGCAGACCCCCAGTGGAAATGCTCACCAATGCAGAAGAGATTGAGAAGTGGGAGGATGGGAACAGGATGGGAAAAGCAGTGATCACAATGCATGTCAGCGATGTACCTGGTGCTATCATTGAAGGAGACACACTCACTGCCAGATACTGCTGGGAAGCCTTTGAAGAGCTTTATAGAAAACAATCAGTGATGGCTGCCTTTGCTTTGTTCCAAAGCCTTTTGAAGTCCATCTTGACATCACCATCCCTCTCCTACTGTAAATTGACACTGTGGCCCTCACTTGGGAATGCCTCACTAGCTCCAGAGTAAATGTGTCTGACCAACACCTTTGCTTTCTGATGCTCAGAGCACTACCTCCTTCCTGGGGTCACCTTGCCTCTGCCATCCTTGGTAGGCAGACATCTTTCAGCTCTCCCCAGCCAACATTTGCACTCACCTTCTGGACAAAGAAGCATGTACCAAGTCACAATCATCTATTGTGGCTATCAAGCCATCTGGTATGGCTCATTGGACTCAGAAGCTCTGTTCCCATTGTGAATAGCACAATCACACAGTGGAGAACTGTTGGGCATTGCATGGGGTACCAGCTGAGGTGAAGGTGAAGAGGGATGCTGAGAAAAAGCCTGGGCCAGATAGTAGGTGGCAGCAGAATTAATGTATTATCATCTGGGCAACTCAGTGTGTGCTTCTACTCTGGGTGTGATAAGGCTCTCTGGATGCTGGATTCAGGGTGCACTGACCACATCTCACCACATCAAGCTGACTTCTCTTCTTATGCACCACATACTCATGCCATCTCTCTTGGAGACAACTCCACAATTGCCTGTCATGGCATTGGAAACATCAACTGTGTTGTGAACTGCACAGGTGGGACAACCAGCCTTACTCTCTCTGATGTTGTCCATGTACCCACCATGCATCATTGCTTTCTCTTTCTCTTCATCAGCAAACTTGATGGTCTTGGCCTCACCATCACTCATGGATGTGGCACCTGCATCATCTCTAGGAATGGCATTGTGTATTGTGAGGGTCTCCTTTGGCATGGGAACTACTGGCTCAAACTTTCAGTTCCACCTTCTCTGAATGCCTCAACCTCCTCAGTTCCATCCCTTGACATATGGCATGTTCACATGGGGCATTTGTTGTGCCCTGTTGTGGCCACACACCTCCCCTCACATATCCTTGGGTTTGTGGTTGACTCCACTGCCTCATCCTCAACATGTGATGGCTGTACACTTGGGAAGTTTCACCAGTCTCACTTTTTCCCTTCCACCTCATGTGCCTCAGCAACTCTTGACCTTGTCCACTCTGACCTCATTGGCCCCATGCACATGCCATCTATCCAAGGGAATGTGTACTTCATGACATTCCTTGACAGCTTCTCTGGGTTTACCCCCTTCATCATAAAGATCAATGTTCTGTGGCATTCACCAAATACCTTACATGGGCTGAAACCCAAACTTCCATATGTCTCAAGGTTCTTTGGAGTGACTGAGGGGAATACACTGCCACTTCCCTCTGTGATCTCCTTGCTGAAAGGGGTGTTGAACACCAGTCTACCTTGCCTTATGCTCCACAGCAGAATGGTTGTGCTGAATGGTGGAACAGGATATTGCTTGATTGTCTCCTCTCCCTTATTCTATGGTGCTGGTATGTCTGGTTTTTTGGAATACATGCTTTGTGTGTCTGTTGCTTCCTACAACATGTCACCCACCCATTGTCTCTCCTGGGCAACTCTGCACAAGCTCTGGCATAGCTCCAAGCATGATATAACACATCTTCAGTTGTTTGGCTGCATTATTCCACACCCCAGACCATGATTACCACAAGCTCAAGGCCCACATTTGTCTCATGGTTTTCTGACTGGTACCATGTGTTGGGTCTTCTGGGATCACTTGTTGCATCACACCATTGTCAGCCATGATGCTGACTTTTGGGGATCTTCTGCAAGCCATACCCATTGTATTTAGTCCTGGATCTCTTCCCTCTGGCCCCTGTACCTCCTCCTGCTGATGAATCTAGTGATAACAATGGTTTGGACTCTGATGCTGGTGCTGATGACCCTCCTCCTCCTTCTGCTGCTCCTGACTTACCTCCTCCAGCTCCCCTCCCTGTCACCCCTCCTCTGGTCTGCCTCCACTAGTTTTTCATTGTGCTCACCACACTCACCATGCTCCTCTGGTTGTGCCTGTAGAGCCTCCTTGTTGGTTTGGCTATCCTTGTTTCTCCTCTGGCCAGCAACAGGTGCAGTCTGAACTGCTTGACCCTGATGGCCCTGTTGTCCACCCTCATTGCCCCCTTCAGCACCCTGCTCACTTTGATGATAGCACATATGGTGACCATCCCTTCACTGACATCCTGCTCCAAGTGAGGGGGGGTCCGATAGTGATGATGACAATGCCATCACAATGCTGCAAGTATCCACTTCATTCTCTGCACCTCTCACCCATGCAATACAACATGACCCTCTTACCCTATGGCAAGCTCTCTCCAGTCCTGATAGTGACTCCTGGCACTCTGCTTGCATTGAGGAACTTCAGATGCTGAAGAAATTGGGAACATGGAACCTAGTTGATGTAAATGAGTAGAGGAGCAGGACAGGGTCATTGATAGGCAGAAGGTCAAGAGCACAGCATCATAGGCCCACATGATGGGCAGACAGAGGATGTTATGAGGCACTTGCTTAGGCACCTCATAATGGTTTTCTTTTCCTTTTCTTCTTTTTCTTTTTCTTTTACTTACTAGTAGAGTGTAGTATTATTTACTACAGCTGTGAGCATAGCTCCACTCTACTTAGTAGGGACTCATCATCTTTCCTTATAGTACTTTAGTATTTACATACTAGAGAGTGAGCTCAGCTCCAAGTACTATAAGGCATATTATCTTTATTGCAACATTTACTTGCTAAGGACTATTATTATACAATTAGCAAGGACTCATTTTATCCCATCTTTATTTGTCCTTGTTTTTCCTCATTTCACTCACACCTGTGGCTAGTTACTTAGTTCACTATGGATGTGTCTCAGGTCACATGATCTCATTGATTGCTGTGCAATCATCATTGAGCTATGAACCTTAACTACTTGTACTATCTTTAGGACTCTCAGTTTTGTATAAGTAGTTGAAGACTGGTGGTCTTAAACCCCAGTCTTGTCAATTTCACAATCTAGGGATTCTCCTACAACTGTGCTTGACCTAAAACTCACCTTCATCTCACTTAAACCCTAAGAACTAAGTCTAAGATCTCTAAGTCACTGTAAGCATCACTAAGACATCCTAAACTCATCACTCTGGATCCTCATTTAGTCATCAGTGGTGTCATCCTCATCACTATCTTGTTGATCCCTCTCTTCATCACCATCAGGAGTGCTTACTATGCTTATCAAGCACATAACAACTACCTTGTTACTAGGGGGATAGTTATCACAAACCTTCCCTAAGACCGTCCAATAGGCCACTCTTAGCAGAGGAGGAGGATGGTAGAGATGGCAAGCATGACAAAGATGCAATTAAGTGCACAAAATGATGCAATAGAGTGTGTGACAAAAGAGTGATAGAGTGCATGACAAAAGAGCAACTGGTGGCAATGAGGGCATTATTGAAATATGGACAAAGTGGCAAACAGCAGATTGAGCATCACAACTCAGAGATAGGCTTGTTAGCCCAGGTGGTGATAAATGAGCCAAGAGGACAGCAGTCCAGAGGCCTAGAGAGACAGCTAGAGAGATGGCTAAAGAGATAGCTGTAAGATAGAGAAGATGTGTACCAGAGGGTAGAGGACATATTGAAGAAAGAGAGAACTGCATAGAGAAGGTATGTCAGAAGAGAGCTCAGAGAATAGAAGAGATACTCACCTCAGCACATGCAGAAGTGCTGAGGGGAGAAGATGATGAGGTAAAGAAGATATAGTAAGAGCAAGATAGAGTTGAAGAGGAGCTCAAACCATAAAGAGAAAAGAAATACTAATAAGATGAGATAGAGATAAGTATACTTAATAAGTAAACAGTGTGATCAGCATCATAAGGTAATGAAAAAACCAACAGGTGTAGGATAAGTACACGGAAAATACAGATAGAGAGTGACAAGGGTGTAGGGTAAGTATGCAGAGATAGCAAGTGATGAGGGCATATGATAAGTATGCAGAGAAGAGAGATAGCGAGTGATGCAGTGATGTGTTGAAGTACTTTTGTGTTTGGACAATTAAGACAAGTATATATAGTCAAGACAAGATGGATTTGGAGAGGAGCATAAATTGCAAGCAACATAGTAGTGGTGGCGAGAGTGGCCACAAGTGATGTGTCATGGGAGACATCTGACAGAGTAGAAAGTGTCCAGTTTTATATGATAAGATAAGATAAGAAGATTAGATAAAGATATGATGAGATGAAGGCATGGTCAGCATCATGCATTATACATGGATTCCAACAGTTGACCTGCCAACAGGGCAAAACATTGTGGCCAACAAGTGGGTCATCAAGCACAAGACAGATGGATGATTCAAGGCATGACTTGTAGCCAAAGGTTTCACACAGAAGTATGGGATCAACTACTCAGAAACCTTCTCCACTGTCACACACTTTGAGTCACTCCACACTCTACTCACCATCACTGCACTCAAAGACTGGGAAGTCCACTCAATGTATGTCACCTGAGACAGATCTGCCTGCATACTGGAAAAGACCAGTGTGACTACATCAGCAACATCCTTGACAGGTTCCACCATGCTGATTGCAATGCCATTTCCACTCCACTTCCACCTGCCATCTCCCTTGTCAAATCTGAAACTACAGCATCTAGTGCACTCTGATCTGAGTACCAACAGCTTGTGGGTTCTCTCCTGTATGCAGCCATTGTATCAGGGTCTGAGATCTCCTTCACCATTGGCAAACTAGCACAATTTGTCTCCTATCCTTCCCCCACTCACCTGATGGCCACCAAGTGTGTCCTTCACTACCTAAAGGGATCACTCAACTATTGCAGTTGATATGATGGATTGTCTCAAGCAGGAATCATAGCCTATTCAGACTCAGACTGGGCAGCTGATAAAGATGACCAGAAGTATATTGGTGCATATGTCTTCAAATTGTGTGGTAGAGCAGTAGCCTTGACTTGCAAAAGCAACATGTTGTCTCACTCTCCTCTACTGAGGTGTCAGACTGCCTTTGATTCTCCTCATTTTTCTCTATATTTTCCATATTTATCTTATATTTATATCACCACAGATCCTCTTATCACTTCTGATCTAGTGAAGTGATCTATTGAGTCTTTCTTTTCTTTTGTTAGAATTCATCAGCCAATGACATGTCTGTTGGCCAATCTCCAATTGGCCTGATTACAAAGTACTTATGACTCATTTACCACTTGAGCTGTGGATGCACACTCAGCTTTCTCATAATTGCTGCAGAGTATCACCAATCTTTCTCACACTTACTGTGGACCTTACTCATTGTCATATGAGGGCTGTTGGCCATTGGTTAGTACTTACTATACAATTGTGCAGCTCTGACAACCCCTGGAGCCTGCCCTACATTATGAGTACTACATATATATACCTTAAGACTCCTAGTGATATTCCCCAGTTCTGAACAGCTGGGATATCCACCAGGTGCAGTAGTGTTTACTTATATTTGTCCTTACTATAACCAACTATATATCTGGGATATCTGCTAGCTCAAGTGCAATCATCCTTTTTTCTTTTGTTTAGTTGTTGTTCAGCTGACTACCCTCAGCCTCACATGAAGCTGAGTACATGTCACTTTTACAGACCACAGCACAGGCCAAATAGATGTGCTCTCTCCTTGGAGAAATTGGGTTTGGAATGGAGCATCCAATGGTTGTATATGGGGACAGCAAGGGGTCCATTGACATGGCAAACAATCCTATCACTCGCCAAGGGTTGAAGCACATTGACATCAGATACCACTTTATTTGTCAATGCATTGAGGACTATACAGTGTTACTTTCTTGCCTTCCTTCCTCCTCTGTTGTTGCAGATACCTTGACTATGTTGGTGTTTCTTGGCCATTTACCTCACAGGACGCTGTGCATATGGATATTACCTACTAATCACTCCTTTGTCACTCCTTTGTCACATACTTACTCACATCTCTAGTTCTTTGCAACCTCTGCCATTTTACATATCTATGAATTCATGTCATCTTATGTCTCTTCTATTGGGTTCATTTACCTGACCCACATTGTTCCCCTTCTAGGGTCTCTTTGTTTCTTATAGTTAGGACTCCTCTCCAACCCCACTGTTGTCCTACTATATCTTCTTCCTCCTCTTGCCCCAAACCTCAGCACTTTTGTCTGCTGCTAAGGTGAGGCTCCTGTCTACTCTTTCCACTCTCCTCTGACAGTACCTCCCTCTTAGTCTCTCTTTTGTTGCACCTTTTGTTATGCATTTGTCATGTATTTGTCTATCTCTCTATATGCTCCTCTAATCTCTCAGTGTATTCTCTTACTTCTTCATACACTCCTCTGTCTCAGTTGTGTCTTTTGTCACACATTTGTCATGTATTTGTCTACCTCTCCATATGCTCCTCTTATCTCAGTCACATCTTTTGTTGTGCATTCATCATGTATCCCTCTGTATCTGTGCATGCTCCTCTGATCTCTCAGCTATGTAACTGTCTTGGGACTATGTCCTGAATCTCTTGTTCTGCCTCTGTGGCATAGAACTCTTTATCCAATATTAAAATCTTTGTCAGCTGCTCAGTTTTTCAGACTGAAATCCTGTCCCTTCCCCTTTTCTCATGTTTTGGTTTGGGTCTTGTGGAGGTGCATCCTAGCACAGGGGGCTGTTGAAGTCACACTATATGTTCATCTCTCATTCCTTTTTGAGTTCTGCTGGTATACACTTCATGTCACAGTGTCACACTTTATCACATGCAGTCTGTGCACAGCATGCTCCTGTATATAAGCAGCTTGTCTCTAGTCATAAATATTATCTTCTTCTCACACATTAACCTACAGACTTGGGCACCAGTTTATTGGCTGCTCAATATCTTCAACCAAACAATTTCTGCTGTCCTCTGCAGGACCCATCTCAAATGCTATTTGAGATAATGACTGGTAATCTATGCAGAGTCAGAAAAACCAAGCCATGACAGAAGTAATACATTCTAATAACTCACCTCAAACATTGCTCAAGGCAAAACCTATGCACATGGTCTTGAACCAAAAAGCAACCAACAGGCATTGCACAAAACTGGGGCAATCAATTAGCCTTATGTAAACCCTTGTCTAAATTCAATTATTTGGAGGCTTGAAGATGAAAGTTTGTGTGTGCATTGGCTTCTGCTAAATTGCCTAAAATAGAA
>QLPN01006332.1:0-12099 GCA_003314395.1 Albatrellus ellisii | reverse complement strand
CCTGTGCATCCTCTTCATGTCCTTCAAAACTCATTGGATCTCTGAAATATCTAGCATTGTTAAGGAAGCATCTGCTGCCCATGAAGAACTGCCATGAAAACAGGCACACCTCACCCATGGTATACACAGGATGCATGCATCTGACATGTTGCTTGTAATGCCTGAGAATGCACACCTCTGCAAGCATTGGCACTTCACTTCCCTTGGGTGACTCATCTGACCCATGCATATGTGGCCAGCACACCTGCTTGATCTACCAACCCATGATGTGCAGGGTCTCACAGTCCCACTGTGAAAACTGGGGAAGGAGAAGGTCTCCAGGAAGAGAAAGAGGGATCCAGTGAACTGTGCAAGGAGAAGAACAATGGATCCAGTGCAGTGGGGTAGCATTCAACTGATGGGAATGTTCATTGAGGGTGGCATTAGCTTCCAAGCCCACTCAAGCATGGAACCCTTTGAGGAGGAGGTTCAGTCCACAAGCACAGAAGTTTCTGAAGATGATACTACTGAGCAGCTGCCAGTGAAATATGCTTGTCCTCTACAGTTGCATTGGCCAGCAGTACCCCCTGTTGTGCAGGTGCAGCCTGGTCACACTACAAGTGATTTGTTTGAAGAGAAATACAGGTCCCTTGACCTGTTAAAATCTATGTTTGGAAGCACAGATGGGGACTGGGGGGGGCTGAGAGCACTGTATCCAACTTCAACATGGAAGGTGCCAAAGGGACAGCAACCAGTGATTCAGAAGAAGATGGAGATTGTGCTCCTAATCAGGACTTGGCTACAAGTTCTGTTGAAGACTCAACTGTACCCCCAAATCCCATTGTCCCAACTATGAGGTTGAAGGATCTCTTTGCCCCTCATGAGGAGGAAGGTATATCTCAAATATTTGTGGGAAGTGCATGTATATGTATTCATGTTTCTCTGTTGCTACACAGCTGGCTTCTCCTTGGTCAGACATTTGGATCTTGACCTGGACTTGGAGCTTTCTGACAAGCTTCCACTAATTGCCCTGACATCCACACATGTTGCAGTGAAGGGTGTGCCTAGGTCATCCTTTGCACCATTGACTCAACCAGATCATGTGCATATAGATACCTCACTCCTGCTGTTCTTCCTGCAACCAGACCAGGCATGCCTGCATGATGTGCTTGATGTGCTCAGTAAAGATTTTGGAGCATGGGCTTCCTCATGGGGCAAAGGAGCAGGGCAGGAATGTGACACAGCAAAGATTGTGGAAGAAGCACAGAGGCAATGGGAGGTGGTACATATGGATCTCATGAGGGATTGGAAGAAGCACCATTGAGAAGCTGTTAAGAGCCACTGAAAGCAGGGTGGTCTTGCTGATGATCTGTCTTGATGCTGGACCTACTTCAGTGAGTCTTGAGTTTGCACAGCCACTTCAGCATAAGCTGAATATTGTTCAGGAATTTGTGTTGATTTGGGAGTAGTGGTGGCTGCTAGTTCCATAGCTTGAGAAGTATGATGGATCCAGTCTTCATCTGGAAGACCTCATGTCCTTCTTCAATTGGAAGTCCAGTGTTAAGCTTGATCTTGTGAGTAGACAGAGATCTTCTTCCTGCACATTGAGCAGCAGGTCTACACCTCCCTGAAAACATTTGATGAAGCAGGCTACATGCCACATGAGGCAGAAGAGAAGAAAGGTGTTTATTATGTCTAACATGAGGGGCAGCATTGCTGCAAGTGATGTAGAGTGGGGTGGCAGAGTGGCTGTGAGGCACACACTAGGACAGTGAGGTCACAACTGGAATAGAAGGGAGATTGGTGAGGGGAGGAGACAATACACCTTAAGAAGAGTCACGCTGTATAGTGGATATCTCAGATGTATAAAGCTAAAGAACTATCTACTACATGAGACTCTTTATATACTACAGGGATCGGTGCACAGACCATGTGCTGTCACTGTAGGGCAGGCATATGTAAATAAGATGTGCAGCATCTGTGAGAAGTATCAGTAAGCAATGCGCAGCATTGCACTGCATCAGTAAGCATCTGTGGGAAATGTAGTCATAAATGTACAGTAAGCAGTCTGATGACTAAATGATCATGAGTCATAGATAATCACGAAAAGATCTACTGATAATCAGATAAGATGAGATAAGATATCTCTAGTAGATCTTGAGCAATAAGGATGAAAGAAATTGTAAAATGAAGAGAAAAATAAGTATGTCCTGACAGTGGCCACAACATGATGGTAAGAAGAGACACTGCAGGTATGGTATGTTTGAGAATATGATGGTAAGAAGAGTAATGGAGATACTCACTCAGACTGGACAGAAAGTGTCTGAGGAGATCATACAGTGGGGGTCAACATATAGTGTCTGCAAGCAAGGTTTGAGTGGAGAGTGAAGAGATGGAGAACAAGAACTCCCAAATATGTAAGAGGGACACACATCATATGGATGCAGTAAGTGTGGCCCATGTGGGAAGTGAGTGAGTGAGGACTGTGTAAGGAGTATGTAATAGTTATGTGTATAGTGAAAGTGAGAGAAAGCTGAATGAAAATACTCATATATTAACACTCCCAAAGGTAACATGAGATTTGTATCAATTAATGAAAGGGTTATGGAGTTGGAGCCAAGGATGTCCCAAAATGATGTCATCTGGTCCAAGACTGATGATGAAGAATTTGATGGTCTCTGTTGAGCAGCACCAGTGCCAAAATAGTGACTTGGCTTGGGTTCAACCCAAGGACCTCCTTTACTCTGGGTGGGTGCTCCAACCACTGAGCTACCAGGTCTTGGTTAAGTGAAGTGCTTTTAACATTATGTGAAGCTGCACTATGGTTAGTTCCTGTCTAGAGAGTTGGCTGCTTTGAGCCAAGAGATAGACAGGGGAGTCTAGCTCATAAGCACATGGTCAGGTATTTGACCTTCATCTTCAACAGTCTCTTGATGATCACATATGATCATATGTAGATGAGCTTCATGTGTCATTTGTCCCAATTTGTTTCCAGTGTTATTGGCATTGCAAATGATCTGAGGGTGTGGTAATTGAATAGGGGTGATTCTGAGCTTCCTGACTAAGTGGATATTGATAAAGTCACTGGTAGCTCCACTGTCAACAAGTGCCTTTTGATTTTCAAGTATATGACTTTTGGGATGATTGCTAAGTTGAATAGGAATATATAGCACATCCAGAAGCAATCAATTCACTGGGGTACAACATATTAGTTCAAAGATGTGTAGATTTCTTTGAACTTCCTAAAATCCTCTGACATTTCTGACAATGCTCCCTCCCCTCCATTGGTAATGTACAAATAGATTCATAGGTGTGACATACAGTGGCTTCATTGTATACTGGTGGTAGGGTACCCTCTATTTTTTCTTCTTCATTTATGACCTCAGAGACACAAGCTTGATGGGATACTAGTGGGGGAATATATGTTGGTGTAAATTGAGCAGAGAATGGTGTTGAATATATACATACTTCTATGATGCTGAGCATCCTTCTTTCTTCTAATCTTATCTATATCTTATCTATATCTTATCTTATCTTGTCATCCATCTACATCTACATCTTATCTTATTTATCTAATCCATCACATCTTGACCCACTCTGGTCTCCTTTGAGTCATCTCTTTGTCTACATAGTTAGAGCTCCTCTTCAACTCTATCTTACTCTTACTCTTACTATATCTTCTTCCTCTGTTGTCTTACCACCTCAGCTTGTTAGCATCTTGCTGAGGTAGGATGTCTATTGTGTGCCCTTATCTTCATCCATATCTGACATATCTGGTCTCTTAGTACAATCTCCTCTATTCTGTGTACCTACATACACCTCATCTTCTCTTCCAGTATGCAGGCTGCTGGTCTATTGGTGTTATGAGGCACTTGCTTTGGCACCTTGCAACATGTTTGTTTTCTTTTTTCTTTTTTTTCTTTATCTTACTTACTATAAGTGTAGTATTAACTACAGTTGTTGAGCTTAGCTCCTACTTATAGTAAGGACTCTATTTCCTTTTTCTTTATAGTATTTTAGTATTTACATACTAGAGTGTGAGCTTAGCTCCAAGTACTATAAAGCATCCTCTTTTCTTCTTTATCTTTCTTTCTTTATTCACATTTACTTACTAAGGACTATCACTATACAATTAGCAAGGACTTATCTTATTTTGTCTTCATTTGTCTTTGTTTATCTCTTGTTCATTTTGCACTTATGGCTACATTTACTTTATTTTACTATGGATGTGTCTCAGGTCACATGACTCCATTGATTGCTGTGCAATCATTGTTGATCTGTGAGCCTTATTTACTGTTACTATTCTTAGGGCTCCAATTTTGTATAAGTAGTTGAAAGACTGGTGGTCTTAAACCCCAGTCTTGTCAACTTTGCAATCTAGGGATTCTCCTATACTGCACTTGATCTAAGCTCACTATAATCTCACTTCATCCCCTAAAAGAACTAAGTCTAAGATCTCTAAGTCACTCTAAGTGTCACTAAGACATCCTAAACTCATTACTCTGGATCCTCATTTAGTCATTGGTGGTATTATCCTCATCATTATCTTGTTGATCCCACTCTTCATTGTCATCAGGAACATTTACTACACTTACCAAATGCATACCAACTACCTTGTTACCAGGGGTATAGTTATCACAAACTTTCCTGAAGACTGTCCAATAGGCCACTCTTAGCAGCCACCTGCTGATATCACTGTTGCAAGCTTTGACTATAGAGTCCTGAATCATGTGGTGTTGCCATACCTCTGTTGCAGCCAATCCAAGGCCAATATGAATGTGGTGCCATTGTTGGTGATGATTTCCTCTACCATGCCACATCTGCAAAGTACCTCTTTGAAGAGGAACACACTGAGTGTGTGGCCAGTCTTGTGTCACAGGATTTGCCATTCTGTCCATTCTGTCAGTGATGTGAGGCTGATGCTATGTTGAAGCTGAACAACTGAGGAAGAATGCTTAAAACAACAGGATGATCGCACTTTGACTAGCAGATATCCCAGATATATTAGTATATAGTAGAGAGAGAAGAGAACTGGTACTGTACCTAGCGGATATCCCAGATGATCAGAACTGGAGAATAAACCGCTAGGAGTCCTATGTATATATAGTACTCTAAAGCATGCACAGACCATGCAGTACAGTATAGGGCCAGAGAATGAGAAAGTAAGGTAATGATGTCATACCTAATAATAGAAGGTACATGTCAGTGCTGACTGAGGCTCTGCAGCAACTGTGGGAGTGATTGGTGATACTCTGCAGCAGGTGTGAGAAGGATTGGTGAGCATCTGCAGTAAGTGTGAGAAAAACGAAGTATAGCTAAAGATAGAGTGGACCGATTGGAGATCGGATGACATATGCATCATCAGCCAATATAGACAAAGAGAAAGAATACATGACCGTGGGAATCGCTTTGATAGATCAGGAGTGATTGTAAGATCTATGATGATAAAGGTATAAGAAAATAGAGAAAAGTGAAGAGAAAAATAAGGAGAATAATAGTGGCCTGACAAGTGAGGACCAGCCTTGTACAATGTAGCAGAAGCCTGTGGCTGGTGGCATTAGCATGGAGTCTGCATACATTTTTTGGAAGAGCAGTGTGGGCATGTCAATGGTAGTGTCAGAATGTACTTATCTTTCTTTTCATTTTATGATTTATTTTACTCTTATCACATAAGATCTGCTAGAGATATATTATCTTGTTTTATCAGATAAATAGTAGATCTTATCATGATTATCCATGACACACATTCATTTAGTCATTGGGCTGGTTACTGTACTATTATGACTACATTTCCCACAGACACTTACTGATGCTATGTGATGCTGCACATTGCTTACTCATACTTCTCACAGATGCTGTGCATCTTATTTACATATGCCTGCCCTATAGTTACAGTGCATGGTCTGTGCACCAATCCTTTTAGTATATATAGGGCACCTTTGTAGTAGATAGTTCTTTAGCTTTATATATCTGAGATATCTGCTATACAGTGTGACTCATCTTAAAAGTATTGTCTCATCCCTTGCCAATCCTCCTCCTCCTCTTACATTTGTGACCTTGCTGCTTAGCATGCATTTCACAGGTAGGTGGTATGCATACTTTGGTAGTGTGGCATAGCCGACAGGTGTGGCAGGTGTTGACATACTGCTTTATGTCAGATTCAAGTCCTGGCCACCAGAACCTGTCCAATGTGTTAGGTAGAAACTGTGGTGGCTGAGTGTGCCATGTGCCTCCTGAATCAGCCCTGGCCACTGTGATGGCAGAATGACCAGTTGGTATTGTCCATGAGCTTGTTGTCACCAGAGTCACCTTGCACACATGAAGAAACAAGTGAGTTTCCTGCTTATCCATCTAACTGCTGCATGCATTTGGTGAACTGGGCATGTGCCTGTCATGAGGTATTGTCTGATGTCATCTAGGTCCTGCTCCTGCACCATCTGTGGATCATTTTTCCCTTCCACCATCATGCTCCACTCCTTTCTCATCTTGTTCAACCACTTGTCCTCTGCTGTCCCCAGCTTTTTGCTTGAAAGCCTGTCCAGTGCCTGCCTGTTTCCTTGTGCACTCTCACTCCTTTTGTTGAGTCCCTTGTTCCTTTTGTGGTTGTGTACATATGTTGTGGTTTTTTCATCCTTCACTGTCATCCCTCCTTCTCCCCTCAAGTCCTCCCTTTTTCTTTGTTTTCCAGACTACCTTTATGCCTGCTGTTGACCAGTGCTGTTGCTTTTCATTGGTATGTTCTCTTTCTTTATTCTTCTGTTGGTGCTTTGTCATGCTGCTGACTTGTTGTATTGTGCCATTTTGTTTTTGTTGTTTTGCAGTCATTGCCCTAGTTTTGATGCCCAATACCTCAACCACCTCCATTCTTCTGTGTGTGGCCTCTGCCATCCAACTTGCCACCCAGATCCCTAATCCCAGTATGTTGTCCAGTCTTCTAGATCCTCCTCCTCTTCATCATCACCTTCCAATGGAAATCTTTGAGACAGACTGTCAGCTCCCTGGTGCTTACCAGCAGGTATGTGAGTTATTTTGAAGTCAAAGAGCAGGATGGTGGCTATCCATTAATTCATAGCTGGGTCAGGTTGTATGTCCGGATTGTTCAGCATTCCATGTATGTATGTATTTCACATCCATTTCAATTGTGAGGTTGCACATGCCAACAATGTGTATATGCAGGGCCCAGAGCATGCAAAACAAGCCATAAAGTTCAATTTTTGGCTGTGAGTAGTAGCTTTCTCACTTGTTCTGTGCAATTGACCCAAAGCACAAATGGTATCAAATGTCATTGGCACCAACTTGTGATAGAATCCATCCTATAGTGATTATGGAAGAGTCAATGGCCAAGAGGATTTCTCACCCAGAGGAGTAATCTATAGGGCACAAAACTGGTGAGTTGCAAATGTGTTCTTCAACTGTATCATTGCCTGATCATGCTTTGTTGTCCACAGAAATTCAACATCTTTCCACAGCAGGTTGTTAAGTGGCCATGTGAGCTTGGAATATTGTGGGATCCAGATGCTCATTGTTCCACAGGTGCCTAGGAAGGTGTACACCTCCATCAGGTTTTTACAAGTGTCCCAGTCATGAATTTTGGCAATCTTGGAGTTGTCAGGGAGGTGCTCCTCATATGTGCATTTCTGACCAAAAATGATGGCTTCTGGGATGCAAATGAAAAGCTTCTTTGCAGATATTGTAGCACCTGCATACCCAAGGTAGTGCATCATCCTGTTAACATCTGTTAGGTCTTCCCATATGAAACAGCAGATCCCAGGGTTTTCTGGGATTATTTCAAACCCACCATTAGGGAGCTCATAATGTGTGGCAGGTATGTGCATGCTGCAGTCATCAACAAAGGGTTTTGCAATGTGGGGAATTTCAGGTTCAAGAACGAAAGAGATGTCATCATGAAACATTGGCATAGAGCTTTGTCCATCCCATGGGTAAGCTTGTATTCCATAGTGCACCAAGAGGCAGCTGAAATGTTGTCAGGTTGCAGGATTCTACTGTGAGCATACAGTGATTGAAGCCAACAAAAAGGTCCATAATGGAGAAGCATGTGCACTCAGTGAAGCTTTCAAAGAACTGTTCAGCCAAAGGTGGTATGGTGGCATTATTCTTTATTATTATCTGGTTTAGAGGCTGTATGTTATGCACCAGCCATAGTTTACCATTTTTCTTGGCAGCAGAGAACCAGCATGACCAATATAGAGCATCTGATGGCTCATATACACTGGTGGTGATTTTGTCACTGAAGATTTCAATGATCTTACTCATGATGCTGGTGGGGATGGGTATGTTCTTGCGCACCCAGGGTATGTGTTTTATCATCAGGATGATGACTGGTCAAAGTGTTCCTCTTTAAACCTCCATTTTTCTGCTTCTGTCCATGCTAATCCAAGCTCATTAGTGTGTAAGATGTATTGTACAAGCTGTCACTCATCAGGTCCTAGAAAATGGGACTTGTTAAGTTGTAGATCCTTGAGACATTCTGCTGTTAGGTGGATGTGTTAGGAATTCATATGTTTATGCTCAGCTCCTCAATTCTTTACCACTTTCACTCTTATCATTGTTGCACTGTTTGCTCATATTATCATCACACTTTTGCTCATATTATCATTGCTCTGTTGCTCCTATTCTTTTGCTTCTTTGCTCTTCATATCATTGTACCCATTCTCATGTCTTGCTACAAAATTCTTACTTAATACACTTACCTCACCACTATTCCTATATAAACAAGCCATTCTACTACACTACAATAACTAACAATTCTAGTCTTGTCAAACATCTTTGCTCTTCTCTCATTGCTCTCATGCCTGTCCCTCATCCTCCTTGATTGGAGTGACCTTCCTTAGGTGACTGCTGCACTGAACTTCACACATCAACAGGATGCCTGGTATGAAGGGTGCTGGATGTGCTGGCAGTGGGGTCAAGGTGAGTAGAGGGTCCTCTGGTCACTTGCATACAACCCAGTACTGTTCTGGTAGCATCATTGATACTGGGAAGACTACTTTTTTGTATGTGAATATGTTGTGTGCTGGAGGATCCTGGAAAACTGCATGTGTGGCATCCTGCAGGTATGTTGAGGTGCTGTGGATAGTTGGGACCTGTTCCCATATGAGTGGCTGATTTGTTGGTGTGGGTTGCATTCAGTGGGCTTGAGTCCCTACAACAAAGGTACATGATGTGTCAGCTGGGCTGTAGAGGGTGATGGAGACACTGCTGTCAGGGTGGTTGTCTGTTTTGCAAAGGAGCAAGCTGTAGAAGGCCAAAAAGGACATGGAATGGTGCATTGTCAAGTACATGTGCATGTATAATAAAGGTGAGATCACCAATTCTGATACTTAGGTTTTCTGCACAGCCAACTGTCCAAGTTTTAATGCCATTTGCACCTCCCATCTCAATTTGATGGGAGGTGTCGATGTGCACACCACATGCCTTGGTAACATCAGCCTGTATGGCCACAATCTGTGAACCCTAGTCCAGAATTGCATGTTCAATTGAAAAGTTGTTGATGAGGATCTTGATTTTGTGCAAAGGTAGGGAGAGGGCTGCATGTTGTGGCTCCGCAAGCTCAAAGACTTCCCATGATATATGGTAAGTAGATTCAGCTGTGTTAGTGGGTACTTCCTCAAAAATTGCACTTTGACATGTTTAGTGTGGAGCCATTCAACAAATTGCTTGCATAGGGCTGGGCTAGCAACTAGGATGTGTGCTGGTGTTGCCATGGGGAGTTGTCCTTCCCATAAGAGTGTTTCCAGCTCAGTGACCAGTGCTGGATCTTCTGCTTGGGCTGCCTTGTAGAGGGGGGTAGGTTGGTTGTGGCCACTGGGGTACTTTTCATGGTTTGTATGCCCTTGCATTGTTTTTCTGTACTGAAGATGTTGAGAATATCTGTGAAATCTGTGTCCTCATCATCAGAATTGTTGTCATATCTGTGACTTGGATAATATTACTTTGGTGAGGGTTCCTAGGTGAGTCCTCTGCTCATTGGGGCTTGTTTTGGTGTGGAGGTTCCTCCCTTATGAATGGTACTTGTTGGGTAACTTAATACAACCATTGTGAAAGACAGTGAGGCTGCACTGGACTTAGTCATCTGTGATTGGGCAGTCTTGAATGCAATGGCCATATTGGGTGCAGAAAACACAACCATCTGGCTGCCATGCTGGGGGCATGAAAGTCACACCATGCATTGGGTTTACCATGCTTTGTACTGGTGCTGGGCTCCACTGGAAGTCCAGTGCTGTGCTTGGAGCACCAAATACTGGTTTTGGTAGGTCTGGTATGATGGTGGGGAACTCTTGTTTGCAGCAGTAATAGAGAACAGCATTGGTGGTGTTGCTGGGCATATGGGTGTTAATCTGTGTCACTAACTGTGTTAGGGCTTGCCAGTCAGTGCTGTCAGTACTTTGTGATGCCTGTTTCAAGTCAGTGAAGTGCACAGTGTTCATCTGATACTGTGCTCCTCTTTGGCTGGCACTAGGTTCATTGTCTTGTGTAAGTGGGTATCACACTGACTGGTCCCTGTCTTCTTCTTCATCATTGTTGTACCTGTGCTGACTTGTCTTATACTTTCTAGAGCTTTTCTGTCTTGTGTAGCTTGGCACTATGTCATCATCTGAATCAGAGTCTTCTCAAAAATCATCTTGACTTTGTCACCATGCTGGGTAGAACTGTGCATTAGAAAAAAGTGTCCTTGCAGCTTCATAGACCACTTCAAAGTCATATGGGGTGGTCATGTCATATGTAGGGCTGGTAGCAAGGAGCCAGTTTTGTAGATGGTCACAGTCAGCAGGGTGGAAACTAAACCAAAAGTTCTCATTGCAGTCATCTGCTGCTAACTTCTTGTTGCACACCAGTGGTCCTGCAATGGTGAGGAATATGCAGTAATATTCCCCAATGTCTCATGAGTCCCACATGCAGTACTGGGCCTGTTCTCAGACTAGTGTGCATAGTTGTTTCTTGGTGTAGTATTTTTCTGTTGATTCATCTTGGTATAGCATGGATGGGGCCTTCTTGTAGGTACCCCAGGAAGGTGTGCTGGATCCATCATGATTGCACCAGAGGTCCCTGAGAGCAGATGGTATGTGCTTGATGATGCATTCAGTTTTTTGCTTGTTGGATTGCTGGTAAGCATCTGCTAGATCCTCATACTTCATGAGAAAGTCCTTAAAGTTGCAAGATTTTTTAAGAAGAGTGGGGCTTTGGTAAACCATGGTGGTGGCATTGCAGTGGGGCCCATCATAGATGCTGAGTGTGACATGGGTGCAAAGGTGAATTGTGGTGGAGTTGTGTATGTTCAAGTAGTGGGTGCAGCTGTGCACAAGGGGTATGTGGGTGATGCTGTGTTGTCAGTGTCTGAGTTGGTGTCTCTGTGTGAGCTCGCTGCTGTTGAGTCTCATGTTGGTGTGGTAGGGTTATCAGGGAATGTTCCTGGGGTTCTGTTGGCTGGTGCTGGCTCATTAGCTCTGTTCTGGGTGCTAAGAGCGGCCTATTGGACGGTCTTAGGGAATGTCTATAATGTTACTCCTGGTAATCAAGGTTTGGATCTGGGCTTGATGAACGTAATAGAGGTTCCTAATGATGATGAGGAGTGGGATCAACGAGATGGTTATGAGGATAATTCCACCGATAATGATACGAGGATCCAGAGTGATGAGTGTAAGAGGTCTTTTAGCGATGCTTTAGTGGCTTAGAGTTCTTAGACTTAGTTCTTAGAGAATGAAGCAAGATTGTAATGAGTTTAGATCAAGCGCAATGTAAGGAGAATCCCTAGATTGCGAAGTTGACAAGACTGGGGTTTAAGACCGCCAGTCTGTCAACTTTTATACAAAACTGGAGTCCTAAGTATAGTAAGGTTGCGCAGTAATGTGCAGTAAATAAACGATAATGCGCAGTAAAGCACAGTAAGTCACGTCCATATGATATAAGTGGCTCAGCCACAAGCGCGAAGTGAACATGAGATAAACAAAGGTAAATAAAAGCAAGAAAAGGGAGTTCTTGCTAATTGTATAGTAATAGTCCTTAGCAAGTAAATGTTGTAATAAATAAAGAAGAAAATATAAGTCTTTTATAGTACTTGGAGCTATGCTCACACTTAAGTATGTAAATACTTAAGTACTA
>QLPN01006324.1:0-105701 GCA_003314395.1 Albatrellus ellisii | reverse complement strand
GTACTATGGAACGCACACAGACCAGGCGCAGTAACTAAGGGCAGGTCTAGCAGTAACTAGAGCGCAGCATGTGTGGGAACACAGCTTACAGATGTGCAGCAGCTGTGGGAATGATCCCCGAGAAGACCATAATGACTGTAAGTAAGATATCTAACAAGATAAGATGTAAAAGATAAGATGAGGATCTTATCTTATCAGATGATCTAAAGAAAAACAATAAAAGAAAGAAATAATAACGGTAAAGGATAAAGTCAGCAATAGGAGTCTGACAATGATCTCATTTGTTGCTGTGCAATCATTGTTGATCTGTGAACTTTAACTACATGTACTATCTTTAGGACTCTGGTTTTGTGCAAGTAGTTGAAAGCCTGGTGGTCTTAAACCCCATTCTTGTCAACCTTGCAATCTAGGGATTCTCCTACACTGCGCTTGACCTAAGCTTGCTACTGCCTTGCATTATTCTCTAAAAGCTAAGTCTAAGATCTCTAAGACATTCTAAGTGTTGCTAAGACATCCTAGACTCATCACTCTGGATCCTTGTTTAGTCATTGGTGGTATCATCCTCATCACTATCTCGTTGATCCCACTCTTCATCATCATCAGGAACATTTACTACACTTATCAAGTGCATACCAATTACCTTGTTACCAGGGGTATTGTTATCACAGACCTTCCCTAAGATTGTCCAATAGGCCACTCTTGGCACATGGCACATGCACAGCAGTGTGGCACAAAATTCCCATGCATGCATGGCAGTGCCACAGCACAGTGTGTGTCAGACCACTATTATTTTCCTTTTATTTCTCTTCATTTTTCCTATTTTTCTTACATCTCTATCACCATAGATCTTATCATCACTCCTGATCTATCAAAGTGATTCCCACAGTCATGCATTCTACTTGTTCGTCTTTATTGGCTGATGACATGTATGTTGTCTGATCTCCAATCAGCTTGTTCTACCTTTAGTTATGATTCATTTTCTCACTCTTACTGCAGATGCTCATCAATCCTTGTCACACCTGCTGTGGAGTATCACCAATCACTCCCACAGTTACTGCAGAGCCTCAGTCAGCACTTTCACATCCCCTCTATTATTAGATATGACATCATTACTTTACTTTCTCATTCTCTGGCCCTATACTGTACAGCATGGTCTGTGCACTCCTTAGAGTACTATATATACAACAGTTCACTTAGCATTTTATCCCCAATTCTGATCATCTGGGATATCCACTAGCTTTGAAGCATGATTCATCCTTTGTTTGTTTTAGCTTTTTCTTCATTTGTTCAGCTTCAATGTTAGCATTGGCCTCACAGTGTGCAGTGCAGCACATCAAAATGACATCATCAATAGCTCATCTTTCCTCTTTCCACCCACCTACTCCAGGCTTTCTCA
The DNA here is from genome assembly GCA_003314395.1 of Albatrellus ellisii. Taxonomy (NCBI): domain Eukaryota; kingdom Fungi; phylum Basidiomycota; class Agaricomycetes; order Russulales; family Albatrellaceae; genus Albatrellus; species Albatrellus ellisii. Next base: position 104,305 of record QLPN01006324.1, on the reverse strand, counting down.
GGCTAGCTTATCTTATTAAACTGTTTCTCTCTCTTTTGTAAACAAACATTTCACTTCCTTTCTGTCCAAAGCTTGCTCTGGGTGGTTCTTTCAGAGAGACCAAGCTGAAAGATTTGTGAAGTCTACCAGCACAGCCTTAGTTTGCTGTTGCCAAAGGCAGTTGTTCATTCAATTGCTGGACCTCTCTCAGTCTGTGGTGTTCAGCTGCTTGCTCTCAACCTCACTTCCACCTGTCTAACAGAAAAGGGGTGATACCTGAGTTGCACCTTTTTTAATAAAGGCTATAAGCATTGTGATCTGACACTGCCTTGTGGTGATTTCCTCTGACTGTGAATATCTGGGGTGTGTGGAGGGTCTGGCAACTCTATCTCTGGCTCTGGCTCTGGCTCTGGCTCTGGCTCTTGGTTTTTGTTACAGCTGCCTTTCTTTTTCAAATGGAAAACAATTTGAGGTATTTAGGTATTTCATTATTACTGATTTGACTGCACCATGCTCTAAAATATATACTTTTCAGTCCTGGACCTCTTGAATACTGGCCACCATCCCCAAATGTGCAACAACATGGTGGTCAATTGCCTGGATATGTCTCTTCAGTTTTTTCTTCTCATTTTCTCTTTGCTAAAATTTACTTCATCACCTTTTCAGTGCAGAACTACCTTCTGCCAACCAGAGTCCTCAAACCCAACATGATGCATTGCCTGGGTATGTCTGTTTCAATTTCAATATATTTCAATTTATTCTTTGCTGACATTTCATCATCTTTTAAGTCCAGAATTGCCTGCTGCTAATCAAAACCCTGAAATCCAGCATGAGGATGCAGATCAGAGGTATGTTATCATGCATCACATACACCTCACAATTCTGTATAACTGACTCCATTGCTCCTTTTTCTTAGATCACCACCACACACTCCTGAGCACACACACCAAAATCAGCATGAGCAAGATAGGAGGCAACATGAACTACAAATGACATCACCATCATCACATCATGCCCAGCAAAGGGATCCTCCTGTGGGAAATATCCCACAGCCTAACTTTGACCAAGTGCCACAGGCTGCCCCTCTCCCTGCCCCTCTCCCCCAGAACCCTCCTGCTCCTGCATATCCTGCTCCTGTCCCCCATAATCCCTTTGCCCCTGCATTTGCTTATTATCCTGCTCCTCTCCACCCACATCATCCTCCTCTTCCCCCTCCAGCATGGCAATATCAGGCTCTGCAAATTATATCCCCCCCAATTATAATCCAGCACAATACCTGTATTACCATCAACAACCATATGGATATTAACCTGGGGGACCTATACCTATGCATTTCCTTCATCACCCACATCATCCACCTGCCCCTGTCCAAGGGTATCCTGGGGTTCCTGGACATGTCAATCCACAGCAGCAGCAGCAGCAACAACAACAACAACAACAACAACAACAACACAGAAATCAGGATGAAGAATTGCATCAGGGCTTTCAACAGTGTCATGCTGAGCATGTAAACTGCTGCAAAGCACAGGCTGCAGCCGAGCACAATCAATCTACAAATGCCATGGATCACAGAAGTAATCTGGAGAATGATGTACAGGTCAGTCATATTGTGGTATATGTAAAATCTGATAACAATCTCATCTGCATTTATATCCTTGCATTAGGTCTTGGAGCAGCAAGTCACAGAAGATGTGCAGGGAATTGCAGCAGAAGATCCACAACAGCCACCACAGGTCAGTAATGCAACATATATCTGATTCTAATCATGGGCTTATATGGGTTGATGCCTTTAGGAGAAGGAAACTGGAGAACAGGCCCAGGAAGCAGCACAAAACCAGGACCAGCATGAGCAACTGTCTCAGGAGCATGCCCAAGATGTGGACTTCCATATACATATGTCTCAGCACCATCAGCCTCAGTAAAATAATCCTGACATGGATCAGCCACAGCCTGCTGCACCCCCTCCACTCCTTATCCCTCTTGGCTGTCAGGAATACCATGAACCTGTGAACCACCATAGCCTTGGTGCAATGGATAAACAATGCCCTCACTGCCATGCTCTTCACTTCATCTCTGAGAAGTTGACAGCATCCACTGTAAATCATCTCCTATTTGGCATGTGTTGCTTGCAGGGCCAGATCCACCTCCCTCACTTTGCCCAACCACCACCCACTCTTTCTAGGCTGTTGAATGGCAGTGATCCATTTGCAAAAAGGTTCAGGAGCAATATATGCCAATAAAATGCTGCTTTTGCATTCACATCTATTGCTGCAGATGTCAGTGATACTGTGCTTGCTGGTTCTAGACCTTATGCATTCAGACTCCATGGTTCTCTCCATCACAAGATGGGGGCCCTCCTCCCAAATCCTGGAGTCACACCATGCTATGCTCAGCTCTATGTCCTTGATCCTGATGATGCTGTCAATGCATGCCTGGCCAACAACTCTAACATTGACCCATCCACCATGCTTGATCTCCACACAATGCTGCTTGCCAACAACCCATACATCAACATGTACAGGCAAGCTCATGAGATCCTCAAGGACAAGGCTCCAGAAGAGCAGGTCAATGTGGCCGTTTGCATCACTGTGGATCCAAACACAGACCTGCACAGATACAATGCTCCCACTGTAAAGGAGATTGCTGCCATCATTCCTGGAGGTGGAGGAGAGCAAGTGGACTTGCATTGTGACATCATTGTGTGCCTGCATGGAGGTAACCTTAGGAGGATCAGTCATCTGCATCATAACTATTCCCCATTGCACTATGTCCTCCTCTTCCCCAAAGGTGACTCTGGGTTCCACCTCAACATGCCATCACAGCCAGGTCCAAATGGTCAGATGTGCTGCAAGAATGTCTCCCAACACTGCTACTATGCATACTGTGCATTCACCAGACTGAATGAGGCAGACATCATCTCTTCCAGCAATACTTGGTTGATGCTTGGGCATCAATTGAGGAGGCCACCCTGTACTGGATCAGGACACATCAAAAATAGATACATGCAGATCTGTACAAAGGGCTTCAGGATGCAGTTCATGGAAACCAAGATGGTGCTCCAGTCAATCTTGGACAGCAGGGCCAGTACATTGTCCTTCCATCCACCCACCAAGGCAGTTCAAGGCATATGTTCCAGCTCTTCCAGGACTCTATCTCTATGGCTATTTGTTGTTATGGGCACAAACCAGACATCTTCTTTACCATGACTGCAAACCCCAACTGGCCTGAAATCCAGGAAGCTCTGCTGAAATATGATGATGGCACATCTCAGACTGCTGCAGATTGCCATGACATTGTTGCTCACATCTTCAACCAGAAGAAGCAAGCCTTGCTGCATGAAATCAAGCATGGACTTTTTGTGGAGCTGGCTGGCAGTGCCTACACCATAGAGTTCCAGATGCGTGGCCTCCCTCACATGCATCTCCTCATCTTCCTGAAGGCCCCATACAAGATCCATCATGCCAATCATGTTGACAGCATTGTCTCGGCACAGCTCCCTGATCCTGCCCTGCATCCAAAGCTACATGAGTCTGTCACCAAGTACATGCTTCATGGCCTATGTGGTACTCCTGACCATTGATGATGCAGGATAGGGCAGGTGACTAGGAAGAGGGTGAACAGCATGGGGTTGATTGTGGACAGAGGGGAGATGCAGATAGAGCAGAGCCAGGGCAGAGCCACAGAGTAAGAAATAGTACCAGACATGAGGGTACAAGACTATATAAGAGCCAGAGACAATGAGGGGGAAAGTAGATATGGAGGCAAAACTATAGAGTTGTAGCTCCACTCCAAAGACTAAGACAAAGAAATTGCTTAAAGCAGAAGAAGAAGAGCATGGCCAGATATAGACATAAGAGCAGAGCCACAGATGAGAGATAAGAGATGAGATGATAAGATGAGTGTGATTAGATATAGATGAGATGTAGATAAGATGGATAAGAGGATAAGATATAGATAAAGAAATATAGTAATAAGAACTGCTCAGTGGCATAAATAACAAACAAAATCCAACAACCATGTCAAGTCCCCTTGCATGGAGAAGGATAACAACCAACAATGGCATTGCAGCAAGCATTACCCCAGCAATTTTGTCAGGAGACCCACTTTGGAGAAGATGGATACCCAATCTATGCCAGGCCAGACAATGGCCACACCTTCACAAAGCATCTCAGTCAGAACAAGGTCCATGTCTTTACCAACTGTGATGTGGTCCCATATAATCCCTACCTGCTTGCCAAGTATGACTGCCACATCAATCTGGGGATCAGTGCCTCAGTCAAGGCAGTCAAGTACAACCACAAGTACATCTACAAGGGTCCTGATCAGGCAACTGTGCAGGTTGGGAATGTGGATGAGATCCAGGACTACATTGATGCACACTACATTGGTCCTTCAGAGGTGTGCTGGCACATCTTTGAGTTCTCCATGCACCAAAAGCTCCCCACAGTCTATTGCCTTCCTGTCCATGTGGAGAATGAGCAGCAGGTCTACTTCCAAGCAAGTGATGACCCTCAGGAAGTCCTGGAGCATCCCTCTGCCAAAAAGACACCTGACAGAGTGGTTCAAGGCCAATCTGCAGTATCCTGACAGTGCCTGCCAGTACCTCTACCAGGACTTTCATCAGCACTTTGTGTGGGAACAAAATGGGCATCACTGGAAGCCAAGACAGAGGGGTTTTGCCATTGGTTGCATGTACTTTGTCCATCCATCTGCTGGGGAGTGCTTCTACCTCAGGATGCTTCTCACCATCATCAAGGGGGCAACAGACTGGGAGGATCTGTGCACTTGCAATGGGGTGGTCCATGCAACCTACAAGGCTGCCTGTCTTGCTAGAGGTCTCCTGGAGGATGATGGTGAATGGGATCAGTGCCTGCAAGAGGCTGGGGAGATGCAGACTGGTGGTCAACTGCACTCTCTCTTTGCCTCCATCCTCTACCACAACATCCCATCCAACCCTGCCATTCTGTGGTACCATCACAAAGCAAAACTATGTGATCATTTGCACCATGCCCCCACCACCCATCACAATCTCCCTGATCCTACTGAGGAGCAAGTCCATGACTATGGCCTCTACCTCCTTGACTTCCCTCCCATACCACTCCCCCATCATCACTGGCAAGTTCTTGGCAACCTCCTTCTGCAAGATGAGCTTGATCATGACATCTATGACCTCACTCTGCAAGTTGAAGACCACTACTCTACCTTCAATGAGGAGTAGATGTCTGCCTTTGATGCTGTCATGGCCTCTGTTGATGGGAACCAGGGCAAGACCTTTTTCCTCCACAGTGCAGGAGGTTGTGGGAAGACCTATCTCTGCAATACCATTGCTGCTGCTGTGTGTTCCAAGGGCAAGGCTGCTCTCCATGTTGCCTCCTCAGGCATAGCCTCACTTCTCCTGGATGGAGGTCACACTGCCCACTCTCACTTCAAGATCCCCATCTCCCTTCATGAAACCTCCACCTGCAATCTGAAGCACAACTCTGACCATGAGGGGCTGTTGAAGGAGACTGGGATCATCATCTGGGATGAGGCACCTATGCAGCATCACTATGCCATGGAAACCCTGGATTGCACCTTGCAAGACCTGCTGGAGGATAGGGTTGCATTTGGTGGAATCACTGTGCTCTTTGGTGGGGACTTTCACCAAATCCTACCTGTTATCCCCAAGGGTTCCAGACAGCAGATAGTCAATGCTTCCCTCTGTTGCTCCCAGCTCTGGAAAAGCACCACCATTCTCCACCTCAAGCAGAACATGTGTCTTGACCACACTCCAGGCAGTGCTGCATTTGCTCAGTGGTTGCTTCAATTTGGTGCTGGACTTCATGCAGTGGCCACAAATCCATTCATCAAACTCCCCACCAGCATGCACCTCTCAGAGAACACTATCCAGATGCTCATTGACTCCATCTACCCTAGGATTGCAGATGCAGAGGAGAAGCCTGACCAATAATTCCTGGAGTGCACCATACTCTCCTCCAAGAATGACACTGTTGATGATCTCAACTCTGCTATCCTTGCCCAGTTTCCTGGGGAGGACACCACCCTCTTCAGTGTTGACAAAGTCAAGAGTGGCCAGGAGGACTACCCCATTGAATACCTCAACTCCCTCAATGCTTCTGGCATTCCCCTTGCACAACTTCATGTCACAGTTGGCTGTCCCCTCATGCTCCTCAGGAATATGGACCCATCCCATGTACTCTGTGATGGGACTCACCTATTGCTGCTGGAGGTCAAACCACATGTTCTCAGGTGTTGCATCTTGGGTGGCAAACATGCAGGCAGGATTGTTCTCATCCCCAGGATGATCTTGGAGCCCTCTGGTGAGTCATTACCCATTCCTCTATCATACCACCAGTTCCCAGTTCACCTGGCCTTTTCCATGACCATCAACAAGTCACAAGGCTAATCACTCACTCATGTTGGGTTGGACTTGTGCTCTGGGGTTTTTGCCCATGGCCAACTCTATCTTGCATTGTCACACTGCACATCTGGGGACAGGATCAAGGTCCTCTTTCCTGAGGGTTCCCATGGAGGATCAGCCTCAAATGTGGTGTATCCTGAGGTTTTGCAGAATATTCTACCAGCACCTTGGTGAGCTTTGTTGCTAATAGACTATATGCCATTTTCTTATTTGATATGGTGTAGAAGCAGCAGCTGTTACAAGGCACTTGCCTAGGCACCTTGTAACAGTTTCTTTTTTCTTTTTTCTTTTTCTTTATCTTACTTACTATAAGTATAGTATTAACTACAGTTGTTGAGCTTAGCTCCAACTTATAGTAAGGACTCTATCTCCTTTATAGTACTACAGTATTTACATACTGCACTGTGAGTTTTACTCCAAGTACTATAAAGTTTCTTTATCTTTTTATCTTTTCTTTATTTATTATAACATTTACTTGCTAAGGACTATCACTATACAATTAGCAAGGACTCATCCTATCTCATCTCTGTTTACTTTTGTTTATCTCTTGTTCATTTTGCACTTGTGGCTACATTTACTTCAGCTCATTATGGATGCAACTTGGTCACATGACTTTGTTGATTGCTGCACAATCATCATTGACCAGTGAACCTTATTTACTTGTATTACCTTTAGGATGCTCTGTTTTGTATAGGTAGGGACAAGCCTGGTGGCCTTAAACCCCATCCTTGCCAACTCCACAACCTAAGGATCCTCCTATACTGCACTTGATCTAAGCTTGCTACCCTTGCACTACTTCTCTAAGAACTAAGTCTAAGACCTCTAAGTCACTCTAAGCACTGCTAAGACATCCTAAACTCTGTTGGAATTCCCTTTTGGCATTTTGCTGTGCACTCCACCACATGGCTACCTTGTGTTAGTTTACTCACACACTCTGTCATACATGGTTTGGCACACACCTTGGGGCATTGTTCTCCTGGTTAGTGCACTGTGTAGCTAGGTACTTAGGGTCTGGGTCTGGGACACTATCTTACAGTTGACTTCTTAGTCCCCTCCTGTAGCATGGACACATCTACACTCCTTATTTACACTTGGTTCTGTGTAATGCTACTGCTCTTCTTCCTTCTTGGGCTTCTGCCCACACTCTACCTGCTGCCACCCTTCTGTCCTCCTTGAGTGGAGATACCTGGCCTAGGTTGACCACCACACAAACATCTGTGCTTCAACAAACTCATCACCCTGGATCCTTGTTTAGTCATTGGTGGAATCATCCTCATCACTATCTCATTGATCCCACTCTTCATCATCATCAGGAATATTTACTACACTTTGTTGGATTTTGTCTAGTTTTCACACTGCTGAGCTGTCCCTCTACATATATTCATCTATCTACATCTTTATCTTCACACTATATCTTTTATCCACAATCTTATCTTCATATTCATCTTATCTCTATCTGGCTCTACTCTTATCACATCTGTGGCTCTGCTCTATCATCTACTCCTGGCTGTGCTCTTGTCTTCTACTTTTAGTAGTCTCTTTGTCATACTCTTTGTAGCTCCACTACAACTCTATACTTTTGTCTCCTTATCTACCCTCTCCCCTTGTCATCTCAGTCTCTCACTAAGTCTTTCCACTCTCAGGAAAGCATCTCTCTATCTACTCTGTGCCCTCATGTCTGGCATCACTTCACTCTTGGCTGTGCTCTTTTACCTATTCTTCTGCCTCCTCCCATCTACCACCCAATCCATCATCACTGTTCTCCTTATCATCCTAGCCTGCCCACTCCTGCATCAACACACTTATCAAGTGCACAACAACTACCTTGTTACCAGGGGTATAGTTATCACAAACCTTCCCTAAGACTGTCCAATAGGCCACTCTTAGCAGCAGCAAAGCAGGGAGTGGAGTGTTCAGGCAAGATTGATTTCTGTACTGGATTGGTGAATTATACTGTTGAATTGCACTGTTGTATTGTACTCACCTATTTTCTCCCTGCTAGGTGAGGGCACAGGGTTTATGGTGGAAGGGAGGTGATTGGGATTGGTGTATTGGTTTGGAAATTGGAGTTGGTTTGTGGACTGAGATTGTGTTGGATTTTTGTCTAGTCTTCTATGCCACTGAGCAGTTCCTCTATTATACCTCATCTTCCAACTATATCTCTTTATCTATATCTTTTTCTCTTACCATTTCTCATCCATCTTATCTACCAATCTGGCTCTTCTCTTACATCTTATGGCTCTGCTCTATTGTCTACTCTTGGCCATGCTCTTACTCTGCTGCTTTAGGCAGTCTCTTTGTCATACTCTTTGTAGCTCCACTACAACTCTATGCTTTCATCTCCTTATCTACTTTTCCCCTCATTGTCTCAGTCTTTTCTCTAAGTCTTTCCACACTTAGAAAAGCATCTTTTACCTACTCTGCACCCTCATGTCTGGCATCTTTTCTGTCATGGCTGTGCTCTTCCCAATCTCCCTCTGTCTCCTCCTACTTACAGTCCAATCAACTCTTGCTGCTTTCCTTGTTGCCCTTGCCTGCCCATTCCTGGTTCAACAGATTGGTCTGTAAATAGATAGAGAAATGTTTCCTATTGCAACAGCCTATGTGTACCTCTTATTCCCTGGATATACTGTGACAGATGATATCCTATTACTCCTTGGTCTGTAAATGGGTAGAGCACTGTTTCCTTTTATTTTCTGTTGCAATAAGCTATGTATACCCTCACAGATGATGCTTTATAACTCAATGTTGCAACACAACAGGTTTTTACACTAGTCAGGAGAAGGATAAGAAGGAGGATGGACAAATGCATACCACACTCAATGTACTGTCAACTGATAATGCTGAATCCATGATCACTTGCTTCTACTCTGGGTGTGATCAGGATGTGTGGATGCTAGATTCTGGGTGTATGGATCACATCACTCCATTCCATGACAACTTTGAAACATACTCCCCTCTATTAAATCCAAGAGAAGTACATCTTAGGGATAATTCAGCCATATCATATCTTGCCTCTGGATGCATCTTGAAGGTAGCTGATCAGGAGGAACAAGAAGTAACTATTGTCAAATTTTTCCTATCTCAGAATTCTGGTCACACTACTATACAACATGTGTTATGTGGCACTTGCTTAGGCACCTTGTAATGGACTTGTTTTTTCTTTTTCTTTTTCTTTTTCTTTTTCTTTTTCTTTTATCTTACTTACTATAAGTGTAGTATTAAGTACAGTTGTTGAGCTTAGCTCCAACTTATAGTAAGGACTCTATCCCTTCTCCTTTATAGTACTACAGTATTTACATATGAGTTTTACTCCAAGTACTATAAAGCTTTGTTATCTTTTATCTTTCTTTCTTGATTTACACTTACTTGCTAAGGACTATCACTATACAATTAGCAAGGACTCATCTTACCTCGTCTCTGTTTACCTTTGTTTATCTCTCATTCATTTCGCACTTGTGGCTACATTTACTTTAGCTTACTATGAATGTGACCTGGTCACATGATCTTGTTGATTGCTGCACAACCATCATTGATCAGTGAACCTCATTTACAGTTACTATTCTTAGAACTCCAGTTTTGTATAAGTAGTTGAAAGCCTGGTGGTCTTAAACCCCAGTCTTGTCAACTTTGCAATCTAGGGATTCTCCTATACTGCACTTGACCTAAGCTTGCTACCCTCACACTACCTCTCTAAGAACTAAGTCTAAGATCTCTAAGTCACTCTAAGTGTTGCTAAGACATCCTAGACTCATCACTCTGGATCCTCATTTAGTCATCTGTGGTATCATCCTCATCACTATCTCATTGATCCCACTCTTCATTGTCATCAGGAACATTTACTATGCTCATCAAGCACACAACAACTACCTTGTTACCACAGGTATAGTTATCACAAACCTTCCCTAAGACTGTCCAATAGGCTGCTCTTAGCAACATGTGCACCCTCCACAAACACTTTACCTCATCTTATCTGCCACTGGTTACTTGTTGTACCAACAGGTATTTTGCATGGATTTATTTGTCCTATCCACATCATTCTCCATTTGGGATCTTCTTTGTTCTGATAGTTGTAGCTCCTCTCTAACTCTATCATTGCTACTCTATATCTTCTCCCCATTTTCACCCTTACACCTCAGCACTCTTGCACACTGCTGAGGTAGGCATCTTGTTGTATCTATTCCCTCTCTCTATCTGACACTATTTGCTTTTGTCAGTCCTCTTTCCTCTGTGTACTCTTACTATCTTGTACACCTCATCTCTTGTCTTGCAGTCATGGCTACTTGGGATCCCCTGCAGTGGTCACCATCTCCTCTCCTGTCTATCACCTGCAGGCTCACTCTGTGTGGGCTGCTTCTTTGTTTAGGGCTTGAGGCCTACATCTTTTATCACATCATATTCTCCTCATTCTCCTTGCTTCCAATCTATCAGCTGCCCCATTATCTTCAACTATAATACTGTCACATGTGCTCCACATATCAAATGCTGGTCACCACTTTCTTTCCATCAACTGACTTGATAATCTTGGCTTCACCATTACACATGCAAATAGGAAATGTGTCATATCCAAAGGTACTGCTCTGGTTTCCTGGAATGGGGATACTATTGGCTGCATCTGAGGTTGCTGCAGAGTCTACATGCACTCTCTGTAACACCCCCCACAACTGATGTCTGGCATCAATGTTTTGGCCATCTGTCAGAGCATGTCATATGACAGATGAATCCTGAATGGGTCTCTGGGTTTGAACATGTACTCACTTCCTCCTCACTCCCTGTGCTGGTTGTCAAAAGAGCAAGATGACATGATGACCCTTCCCACAATTGACATCAAGAGCACTGCATGTTCTGTACACTGTACACTTGGACTTTGTCAGACTTATGTGTACTCAGTCACTATTTGGCAACTTCTACTTTGCCATCTTTTTAGGTGACCACTCTGGCTATGGCATCATATATGGCCTAAAGACCAAGGATCAATTCTCAATCATGTTTGACTACTTCCTGGGCTGGGGAATATATGGGACATGCCTTCAAGGCTAAACTTGCAACCCTTGGTATCAAATACTGTGTCATTGTGCCATACTCCCTACAACAGAATGGACAGGCTGAGCACTGGAACTGCACCCTGATAGCCAAGGCATTGTCCATGCTGCATGGTGTATCTCTATCTATGGGCCTCTGGGAACACACCATGTGTGCTGCACCCCATATTTACAACCACTCTCCTGTACAATGTCTCACACCTCATTCAGTCTGGACTGGCAGACATGTGCCTGATGTCTTGTCCCTTTGGGTTTTTGGCTGCAAGGCTTACATCCACACACCCCCTGCCCTCCAGTCAAAGCTTGATCTGTGTGTGTGTGAAATGATTTTCATGGGCTATGAACAGGGGACCAAGGGTTGGTCCTTCCATGACAAGTCTGCATGCAAACTTGTAGTCAGCAGGGATGCCACTTTTGATAAGCTCATCTCCTGGCAGCTGGACCTCCTCTTATGTCTGTTCTCGATCTTCCCCCCCCCCTACTTTGTGTGACAACAGATGTGGAGATCATATGTCTGACACCTCAAGTGACACTGGTTTGGATGACAATGGTGATGTGCCTCCCAGTGCTAGTACCACTTGTTGATTTTTCATCTATCTTAGGATGCTGGTCACACTGTTACACATTATGTATGTTCTTCATGACACTTCATCTTGTCTGCACAGGAATGAGCCAACACATGAGAGGAGGATGAATGTGGTTATGATTGCTGCAAGGACATGGTGGTAAGTGGTGTGGCATAGACTGCAGAGTGAGGGGAAGTAGCTGCAGGAACAGGTAAGTGGTGGGCAAAGAATACATGGGGAGTACTCACTTGAACATTGTAGAAAACATCTAAGGAGACTATAGAATGTGGGGATGAAGCTTATGTAGTGTTTGTACAGTAAGGTTCAAGTGGAGTGTGGAAAGTGTGTGTAGTAAGGACATGTTGTAGGACATGTAAGTGGGTAGTTTGGGATCAGATTAGATGTGTTGGTGATATAATGAGTGTGTGTTTACATGTAGAAGGTGAAGCTGGACAAAATGCGTGAATATTCCAACACATCTTATCTTGTCAGCCACTGGCCACTGGTTGTACCAGTAGGCATCTTGCATAGATTTATTTACTTCATCCATACATTCCACTCCATCCACATCTTTCTCCATTTGGGATTCTCTTTGTCTTGATAGTTTGAGTTCCTCTTTAACTTTATTGTTGCTACACTATATCATATTCTTCTCTCTTCCACCCTCATACCTCAGCACTCTTGCATGCTGCTGAGGTAGGCCTTCACCCTACTCTCTACACTCTGTCCACTAAGAGTGGCCTATTGGATGGTCTTAGGGAAGGTTTGCAATAACTATACCCCTGGTAACAAGGTAGTTGTTGTGCACTTGTGTAGTAAATGTTCCTGATGACAATGAAGAGAGGGATTAATGAGGTAGTGATGAGGATGATACCACCAATGACTAAATGAGGATCCAGTGTGACAAGTTTAGGATGTCTTTAGCAACACCTAGTGACTTAGAGATCTTTAGACTTAATTTTTAAAGGTTGAAGTGAGATGAAGGCAAGCTTAGATCAAGCACAGTGCAGGAGAATCTGTCAGGACATACTTAGTTTTCCTTTCATTTTATGATTACTTTTGATCTTATTGCTCAAGATCTGAACTATATATCTTATCTCATCTTATCAGATCTTGAGTGATTACTTATGACTCACTGTCAATTTGTCATTGGACTGCTTACTATACAAATATGACTACATCTCCCACAGTCACTTATTGATGCTATGCATCACTTACTGATCATTCTCACAGATGCTGCACATCTTACTTACATGTGCCTGCCCTATAGTGACAGCACATGGTCTGTGCACCAATCTCTTTAGTATATATAGAGTACTCCTTTAGTTGTATATCTTTAGCTTTATACATCTGAGATATCTGCTTATCCAGTGTGACTCATCTTGAGTGTATTGTCTCAATCCTTCATCAATCCCCTCTCTTTACTCTTGTGACCTCACTGTCTAGCATTGATATGTGCTGTGGTAGGGTGACAGCAGAAACCACAACCACAATGATTGCTGAGGGATGTGAGTCATAAGATTCTCTAGACACCAAAGTTGTAGAAGTTAGTAGTTTAGTGCAATAAATGTGATAACATGATGTGACAGGGCAACAAAAGGGAGATATGACATGGATGCAACACAATAATCACAACAATGACCATGCTGTAGTATTGCAATGCAACACAGTAATATCACAACACAGAAAATGTTAAGCATATTGTGTGTACTATACTATTTCATTTACCTTCTCTCCATACACATACTCTTTACATACTTATTACACACATCATCACCACATGTCTTCCTCTTCTCCTTGTCTCCTTGGACTCACCTCCACTTGTACTCCAAGCACCCACACATACTCCAGGACAACACACATCCCTCCTTCTTATGGTAGTTGTTGTATTCTCTTACTTACACTCCACTCCAACTCTACCTACCTTCACTATATAAGTAAGGCACTCTACATACAAGCTCCTCAGACATCTTACACATCTGTCTGAGTGAGTACTACTTACTCCCTACTGCTCTAGTCTCTCATCACCACCCTGCAGCATACTCTCACCATGTTGCCTCACCACTATTGTGTTGGCAACCCACTTACCTGTGCTGCAGATGTTATCTCCCTTGCTCTCCCCTCTGGGGATCACATACTTGCTGCTTGTCACTTATAAACTCTCAATGCTTGCTTGCCCAAACCTGTGTGTACAGAAAAGAACACTAAACAAAATGCAATGCAGACACAATGCAATGGAGAATGCAGTGCAATAATAAATGCAACCTACAAGGTATATGCACTTTCTTGATTGTGGAGATACATGGAGGGAGAAGAGGAATGTGCTTTTCACAATGTAACTTGGATGGGAGAGGGGAGACAAATAATGGGGGGGGGGAATCTATTTATTTCTGACAGACAATGTGCCATTTAAATACAAGTCTAGCTCCAAGACTGGAGCACAACAAAACAAAACAGAAAAATTACAATGTAGGGTTGATCATATGGATATTTGCAATAAGGTGGAGTCTGGATGTGAATGATTAAAGTATCATGCTATATGGATGAGTGAAATAGGAAAAGCACCAATCACACTAAATGCTGACTTTGTGACTTGTGACTCCATGGACTGTGCCTCAGCCTACACGTATTATCAATCCTGCTCCTCATCAGCCAAACCCAGTCCTATAGTCCAATGTCTAAACAAATGTGCAATTAATACGACTGTGGATGATTGTCACATGTGGCACATTAATGTCACTGTGTTCACCTGATGTCACTGATGGTCATTTTCTGGCATTACATGTACATGATGCTCATCACCACATGAACTCTGGACTCATGGTCATCTCCCAGATGTTTTGTACCTCTCAGTATTCAGCTGCCTCATATATGTCACCATTCCAAGTGAACAGCATACAAAACTTGAACCCCAAGCTCAGTCAATGGATTTTATTGGGTACAAGCCCAGCCCCAAGGCCTGGATGTTCTGGGATCACACAGCATGTCATGTTGTTATATCTCATGATGCCATCCTCAATGGACTAACTCTTCTGCTCCAGCCCCAGTCTCCACCTGCAGGTCCTGCACCACCAGAGTTGCTGCTGCCACCCCAGACTTCTGACATCTCCTCATCAGACTCTGACACCAACTCAGACATGCCACCATGCTATGGTGCACAAGTAGAACTCCTGGACACAGATGACCTCACCACAGATGTGTCACCTGCCAAACCTGAGGGTTCTGCCACAGATGCTCCATCTATCAGGGCCCCCACTCCTGGTCTACTGCCTGTGCCACCAGCTACACCTTCATCTCCACCATGAATGCAAGGTCCACAGCTCCTGGTTATGCCACCATCTATTGCCCCTCCAGTGCCTGCTCAAACATGTGCCACACACTTCTTGGATCACATCCTGGGAGTCATACTTCTGCTAAGAGCGGCCTATTGGACGGTCTTAGGGAAGGTCTATAATAGTACTCCTGGTAACCAAAGTTTGGATATTGGTTTGATGAACGTAATAGAGATTCCGGATGACGATGAAGAGTGGGATTAACGATATAGTTACAAGGATGATTCCGCCGATGATGATACGAGGATCCAGTTTACTTAGTGTAAGATGTCTTAGTATCTTCTTAGAGTTCTTAGACTTAGTTTTTTAGGAAAGAGTGAAGCGAGTGGTTTTAACGAGCTTAGATCAAGTGCAGTAATAGGAGAATCCCTAGATTGCGAAGTTGACAAGACTGGGGTTTAAGACCGCCAGTTTGTCAACTATTTATACAAAACTGGAGTTCTAACTATAGTAAAGTTGTGCAGTAATGCGCAGTAAGTAAACGATAATGCGCAGTAAAGCGCAGTAAGTAATTGTTCATGTGGCTCAGCCACTAGTGTGAAGTGAACAAGGTGTAAACAAAGGTAAATAAAGGCGAGAAATGAGAGTCCTTGCTAATTGTATAGTAATAGTCCTTAGCAAGTAAATGTTATAATAAAATAAAAGAAAGATAAAAAGGAAAGGATAAGTCTAATATAGTACCTGGAGCTATGCTCACACTTAAGTATGTAAATACTTAAGTACTATAAAAGAGAAAAGAAACTGATAAGTCCTTACTAGGTAAAGAGGAGCTAAGCTCACTCTTGTAGTAATAATACTACACTTTACTTGTAAGTAAGAAAAGAAAAAAGAGAGAAAAAGAAAACCGTTACGAGGTGCCAAAGCAAGTGCCTTGTAACAACTTCCACATGCTGGTTATGACAGTGACAGAGGTCAAGGATGTGCTCATTGTGTGGCACTGTCCAGTGAGTCAGAACCATTGTACAAGATGCTGAGCCCTGTGATGCCAGCCATACCTCCATCTTCTCCCACAATGACCACCATTCCCACTGGTCTGACTATGCTGACACTGCCTCCTTGTCACTCAACATGCACTACACAATGCCCCATGTGATATGTGTATGTGCAGGCTTGGGCAGACAACAACAAGGAGTATGATTGATAAGACATAGGAAAGCATATCCCCAAAAGGGGAGAAAGCAGTAAGTATATCTGCAGCAATAGAGACAAGAGATGTGAATGCAGTATGGTGACACAATGTGATAGAGACTGTCAGACAGGATGAAAGACATCTGAGTAATTGTAGTGTGAGAGCCTGTCTTATATAGTAATAGTAAGAGTTGAAGCAGAGTATGAGTGGAAGAATATAACAACTACTGTAATGAGGAGGGACACATGTCTAGTGATATGATGGCTCAGCTCAGCCTGAATGCTGCAGCTAAAGCTTGGCTTTGAGGGGCTCAGGCTTTTCAAAACTCAAGCCTGGGCCATAGTGATGGCTTCAGGCCAGCTTAGGCCAGCCTAGGCTGAAGCCATGGCTTGACAGCCAGTAAAGACATCAATGATAGCACTTCCGATTGATCTCCATCTTGCTGTTCAGGAGAGTGATCAAGAGCAACATTACCAGTAGATGGAGTGATCTGTGCTTCTGCTGCACATCTGGCCTGGGCAAGTGTGGGTTGTGTGGCATGAGAATTGGCAATTAGATAGCTGGAGGATTAGGGGGGCATCTATCTCATAGCACTCTTTCTGTTGACATGATGATAAAGTTGATAGACAACAACTGCAAATATATTCTGAAAAGTCATAGGCTGTAAACTGCACAGTTGTAGTTTGCAAAAATAAGCATGATTCAGCCACCAAAAGCCACAGCTTAGGCCACAGCTTCAGGCTTTCCATAGCTTGAGCCTGAGCCATGGGCCCCTGGAAGCCCTTCACATGGCCTATGTTGGCCCAGCTTCTTCAGGCTCAGCAACAGCTGGCTTATGGCTTTGGGCTGAGCCATGCACATCACTACATGTGTCATCTGGAGAAGTGACTGGAGTGTGAGTGGAAGAAGCATGAAGTCCACAGAGGAGTGGACATTGTGAAGTGAATGTGTAATAAGTGCATAGAGGAGTAAGCCAAACAAAGTGTAGGTAGATGTGCATATGAATGTTCAACAATATGGTGAGAGCACCTATGGCAACAGACCTTATGCTAATGTCCTATGTGACTCCTCAAGTAGTGACAAATTTGTGATGCCTGGTGCAGGTCCATCCATTTCAATTCTCCTTGCTGCTGCCATTTCATCTAGTGACCTGCTCACACTGTGCAAAGTGTGTGCATCACCCAATGCTGATGACTGGGACAAAGCATGTTGTTATGAGCTAGCAATGCTCAATGGCATGGGTACATGGTCACTTGTGGATTTACCACCAGGCCATAGTGCAATTCCAAACAAGTGGGTCTTTAAGCTGAAAAACAATGGCCAGTATCACACACAACTCATCACCAAAGGCTTCAAACAGGTCCCTGGCATCAACTACAACAAAGTCTTCTCACCCATCACCTGGTGTGAATCCCTCTGACTCCTGTTTGCCCTCTCTGCATCACATGACTGGCACATTCACTCAATGGATGTCAAGAGTGCATTCCTCAATGGGGATATTGAAGAGGAACTCTACATGCAGCAACCTGATGGCTTCGAGATACCCAACCTCACAGATAAAGTGTGTCATCTCCATAAGTCCATCTACAGCCTCAGACAAGCTGCATGATGCTGGAATGCCAAAATGGATACCTGCCCTGGGACCATTGACCTCTTCCATATCACCTTTGATGCTGGGTTGTATGTCAAGCATGCCAGTGGGTCTTTCCTCCTCCTAGTGCTGTATGTCAATGATATTACCATCTTTGGCAGTGACCTTGATGAGGTGCTCACATTGAAGCATGCTGATAAGTGCTGCATGCTTGTAATAGCAGAAACTACAACCACAACCACAATGTTTGCTGAGGGATGTGAGTCATAAGATTCTCTGGACACCAAAGTTGTAATAGTTAGTAGTTTAGCACAGTTAATGCAATAACATGATGCAATGAGGCAACAAATGGGAAATAGGACACATATGTGACACAATAATCATAACAATGACCACGCAGTAGTAGACTCAACACAGTAATATCTCAACACAACCCAATAGAGAATGTAACACAATGCAATGGAGAATGCAATGCAATGATAGACATGACCTACAAGGAACATGCACTTTCTTGATAGTGAGACATGTGGAGGGAAGAGTGGAACACACTTTTTCACAAGTTGACTTGGACAAGAGAGGGGAGACAAATTGTGGGTGGGGAAAAACTGTTTCTTTCTGACAGATGATGTGCCATCTAAATACAAGTCTAGCTCCAAGGCTGGAGCACAGCAAAACAAAACAGAAAATCTACAATGTAGGGTCAATCATATGGATATTTGAAATGTGGTGGAGCCTGGATGTGAATGAATAAAGTATCATACTATAATGGATGAGTGGAAAAGGAAAAACACCAATCACACCAAATGCTGACTGTGTGACTTGTGACTCCATGGACCACATCTTGGCCTATCAGTCCCACACCTTGTCAGCCAAACCCAGTCCTGTATTCTGATGCCTAAACAAATGCACAATTGATGCAACTGCAGGTGATTGTCACATACAGCACATTAATGTTGCTGTGTTCACCTGGTGTTGCTGATGGTCATTTTCTGGCTTTATGTGTGGATGATGCTCATCAGTGTCCTCACCAAGAACTTTGAAATGATGGACCTTGGCAAAACTACCATGTACCTAGGGCTTGAAGTAGCACACAATCATATGCACCAAATGCTCACACTTTTCCAATCACAATACAATACCTCTCCAACATTGTTGCATGCTTTAGCATGGCCTAGTGCAACACAGTAACCACTCCACCCACCTGCCTCACAACTCATCCCCTTTGATGGGTCCATGAGCACTGCCACATGGTCTGTCTACCAGCAGATTGTGGGGAGCCTCATGTATGCTGCCATCATCTCACACCCAGACATCATGTTCTCTGTCAATTCTCTGGCCTGCTTTGCCACCAACCCTGCCCCAGCACACTTAACTGCTGCCAAACACATCCTTTGCTATCTTGCCAGCACCACCTCACTCAGGCTACAGTACAATGGCACAGTCAGCACCACCCTCTTCACACACTCTGACTCTGACTGGGCATCATCTCTTGCTGATCACAAGTCCACTGGCATGTTCATATTTATGCTGCACAATAGCACTGTCTCCTGGTCATCATGCAGACAGCACATCATCTCCTTATCCTCAACCAAGGCTGAATACATTGCCTTGTTGCAGGCCACAGCACAGGTGGCATGGTATCACAAACTCACTATGGAGCTCTGCATTCCCCTCCCTCTCCTGCTTGCAGTGTATGGCAACAACAAAGGGTCTATTGACCTCGCCAACAACCCTGTCATTGGCAAGGGCACCAAGCACATCAACATCAAGTATTACTATATCCAACAGTGCATTGAAGATGGGTTCATCATCCTACATCATTTGCCCTCTGCTTCCATCATTGCTGACTCCCTCACCAAATTGCTGCCACATGTTGCTTTCATCACACAATGCACTGCTCTTGGACTTGTCATAGTCAGCACACTGAATGTGGGGGGCTGTTGAACAGTGCACATGGTACACACACTGATATCTTTTGTTCAACTTGCTCCTTCACATACTCTACTATATGTACACTTTACCTACTCATCACATACACTACTCACTCCTTGGACTTTACCTCCACCTGCATGTCTGAGCACCCACACATACTCCTGGATGACACACATCCCTCCCTCTTATGGTAGTCATTGTACTCCTTCATCTACACTCCACTTCAACTCCACCACATTACACTATATAAGATGGACCCACCACTATACACAGTCTGAGTGAGTACATTACTCTATCACATTGTCTCTCTCTCATCACAACCCTGCAGTGTACTTTCACCATATTGCCTCACCACTTGTGTGTTGGTAACCACTTACTCATGCTGCAGATGTATTCTGCCCTACTTTCCCCTTTGGGGATAACTTACCTGCTTGTTATCACTTATAAACTCCTCATGCTTGCTTGCCCCAACCTGCATGTACAGATCTTACAACTCACACCCCTCAGACTTGTTGTGGTTGTGGTTGTGGTTGTTATCCCCCTTCACCCTGCCACAGCACATATCAGTATCACTAAGACATCTTAAGCTCATCACTCTGGATCCTCATTTAGTCATCCTCTTCATCACTATCTCATTCTTCATCATCATCAAGAACTGTTGACATCAATGTCTATATGCTTAATAATGTCTTCTGTCCTTTTTGGTTCTCCTACTGTACACACATACACACCTTCATACATACAGATACACACTTCCTACTGTTTATACTTACATGGCCCATGTGCTACTACACTTACTATAAGTAGCAGGAGGTGACACCATATATGAATAAGAACTATTCTAGTTCCCCCCTTCATGCATGACCTGCATTCAACAAGAACATTTACCAAGTGTATCAAGCACACAACAACTACCTTGTTGCCATGGGTATTGTCACAATCATAAGGCAGCACACTTTACCACTCCCTTTATTTTCTATCCCTTTTCTTTGTTTTTCTTGATTTCATATGACTTTAACATATCTTAAATACAACCAACTGTTACTAAACAAGTATTGCACTTATATAAGCACAACCAACTATTCACCCAATAACAGACATTCATTTACTTATCTAAAATATACCAATAGTGCATGCAAATAGTTGATGACATCATTCCTTCTTTCATTCTATTATTACATCTTCTCTAATTCTCAATCAGATCCCATTAACAGATTACCTTCCTTTTTCATCCTAGGATACTTTACAATACCATCTTATATTCCACTGCCTCAGACTAATTGATTGACTCTTATATCTAGAGGAGGTCCTTGCCTGCCCTAACTATTACAGTATATATATGTTTTACCATTATTACCTTAGCTCCTTAACTTATCCTCTTGTTGTCTGGCTACTCAGTTTACTGGTGTCCTTGGCAATAAGACTCCTTCTCATCTGCTCACTGTGTGTCCTAGCCAGGCAATCTGTTTCTTGTTTTCCCCTGATTTACTAAAGGGCTTTCAATCCCTCTTTCCTATAGGGGGGGGATCCTCATTTTTCTTAGGAACATTCCAACCACATACTAGGCCTCAGTAGTACACTCCAAGATCCCCTGTCCATAGGATTTGGCCACCATTCATGTGCTGAACCCTTAAAGGTATAGTTATCACAAATGTGCCCTAAGACCATCCAATAGGCTGCCCTTAGCACCTGGTAATGAGATAGTTGATATAGATGTTCCTGATGATGATGAGGAGAGAGATTGATGAGATAGTAATGAGGATGATAGCTCCAATGACTGTTAATTTTTAGCTATCTTAGGCTGCTGGACTTACCCTTACACACTCTTATACTTATCTCTTTCTTTATCTCATCTTATCCTTATTTCTTTTTTCTCTTTATGGTTTGAGCTCCTCTTCAACTCTATCTTGCTCTTACTTTATCTTCCTTACCTCATCATCTTCTCACCTCAGCATTTCTGCATGTTGCTGAGGTGAGTATCTCATATCCTCTCTCAACCCTCTTCTGAGATACCTGTTGAAAGATGGGCAGCATCACAAACTGTAAATAGACTTGTTTGGAGACAGAGGTGGCTTTATAGGCCAAGATGTAGATAAAACTGATAATGTGCATTTGTGTGGCACAGTGGTCATACCTAGGTGTTAACAAGTGTGTGTGTGCACCCCATATTTCATTTGGCTCTCTCCTCTTCATACATCATGCTTTCATGATCAACTTCTATAATGTCACATCTACTTCTTCTCTGTGGACCACACACTTCTTACACATACACCCCACTCTATACTCCAGGATGATGCACGTCCCTCCCACTTTGGTAGTTGTTGTATTCTTCCACTTATACTCTGCCTCAACTTTACCAACATCTACTATATAAGATAGGCATCATACTGTACAAACTTCTCAGATGTTTTACCACTGTGTCTGAGTAAGTTCTCTTCCACCCTACCTTATTCTTACACTTACACTCTCCTGCAGCTCTCTACTCTCACTGCATGTGGCACCGACTGTGTCCACATATATCTCTGTCGCTGCAGATATGCTTTCTGCATTCTCCCCCTTTGGGGATACACTTATTATCATGTTATCAATCATACTCACTGTTGTTGTCTTCCCAAGCCTGCATGCACACTAGGCTGTGTCACTCCACTCAAGGAGGACAGAAGGGCAACAGTGGGTAGAAGGATGGAAGAAGAGCCAGAGTGGCTAAAAGCAACATCATGACTGTAGAATATAGTATAACAGTGAGTGTGGCCCAATCCATGATGAGGGAGTGAGACTATGAAGTCAACTAAAGATCAGTGTCCCTAATCATGTATCTATATATGTAAGAGTGTGGTGCACAGACCATGCTTAGGTAAATAAGTGTGAGGTGTGGGTGCTGGGGCAAAGAGCAAGATCACATGTCAACAAAAACCAGAAGAGGTCCATGGTCCAGATGTCATACATGACTAGAGAGATAGATGAGGCCTAGAGAGATAGATGAGGCCTGTTGTTATGAGGCACTTGCTTAGGCACCTTGTAACAGACTTGTTTTTTCCTTTTTTCTTTATTTATCTTACTTACTATAAGTGTAGTATTAACTACAGCTGTGAGTGTAGCTCCAACTCTACATAGTCAGGACACTGTCTCTTTCTTCCTTATAGTACTATAGTATTCATATACTAAGCTGTGAGTTTTACTCCAAGTACTATAAAGCTTTCTTATCTTTTTTATCTTCTTTTATTTATTATAACATTTACTTACTAAGGACTATCACTATACAATTAGCAAGGACTCATCTTATTTCATCTTTATTTGTCTTTGTTTATCTCTCATTTCACTCACACTTGTGGCTACATTTACTTAGTTCACTATGGATGTGTCTCAGTCACATGATCTTGTTGATTGCTGCACAATCATTGTTGATCAGTGAACCTTATTTACTTGTACTATCTTTAGGATGTTCTATTTTGTATAAGTAGGGACAAGCCTGGTGGTCTTAAACCCCAGTCTTGTCAACTTTGCAATCTAGGGATTCTCCTGTACTGCACTTGACCTAAGCTCACCTTCAACTCACTTCAAACTCTAAGAACTAAGCCTAAGATCTCTAAGTCACTAAGCATTGCTAAGACATCCTATACTCATTACTCTGGATCCTTGTATAGTCATTATTGAAACATGGGCAAAGTGGCAAATGTCAATTTTACCGACTATATGATGCTGAGCATACTTATCCATATTAGTATTTGTCTAGTCCCTTGCAGATCACATCACTCTCTCTTTCCCTTTTTTGGGATCTATCTTTTGGTTTTATAGTTGAGCTCCTTTTAAACTTTATTGTAATTGAGCTGTATAAACCTCTTGTTTTTTGTCCACATACCTCAGCACTCTTATCTACTGCTGAGGTATGTATCTTGTCTGCTACTCTACCTCCTTTCCAACATACCTGTCTCTTGTAGCAACTTATTGTCTATTCTGTGTACCCTCATCTGTACACCTCATCATTTTCTCTCATCAGATGTGGCCCCACAGCCCACTGCTCTGTCTCCTCAAGGGAATACCCCTTATCATTGCCACTGTCTTGCCATGCTACAATGCATATCTATTCTGTGCTGTGCTATATCTGTTGTTTGCCACCCTGCCCAGTTTTCCACAGCAAACAGCAGATTGAACATCACAGTGTAGAGATAGGCTTGTTAGCCCAGGTGGAGATGAATGAGCCAAGAGGACAACAGTCCAGAGGCCTAGAGAGATAGCTAGAGAGATAGCTGTAAGATGAGAGAAGAGGTGTACCAGATGGTAGAGGGTACACAGAGAAAGAGAGAGCTGCATAGAGCAGGTATTGTTGGTTTTTTCATTACCTTATGATGCTGATCACACTGCTTACTTATTAAGTATACTTATCTCTATCTCATCTGATTGGTATTTCTTTTCTCTTTATGGTTTGAGCTTGTGAGGTGCATGCTAGACAGCAAGGTCACAAGAGTAAGAGGAGGGGATTGATGAAGGGATGAGGCAATACACTCAGGATGAAGTCATGCTGGCAGGTGGATATCCCAGATGTATAAAGCTAAAGAAATACATACTACTAGAGTGCCCTATATATACTAAAGAGATTGGTGCACAGACTGTGTGCTGTCACTATAGGGCAGGCCTATGTAAGTAAGATGCACAGCATCTGTGAGAACTTATCATTAAGCAATATGCAGCATTGCACAGCATCAATAAGTGACTGTGAGAGATATAGTCATATGTGTATAACAAGCAGCCTGATGATGAATTGAAGATGAGTCATGAATAATTGTGAAGGATCTGATAAGATGTATAGTACAGATCTTGAGCAATAAGATCAAAAGGAATCATAAAATGATAAGAAAAATAAGTATGTCCTGACAGAGCTCCTCTTAAACTCTATTTTGCTCTTACTATATCTTCTTCACCTTGTCTTGTCTCACATTAGCACTTCTGCATGTGCTGAGGTGAGTACTGTATCTCTTCTACTCTCTTAGCTCTCTTCTGACATACCTGCTCTATGCAGCTCTCTCTTTCCTCTGTGTACCCTCTACCATCTGGTACACTTCTTCTCTTATCTTACAGGTGCTAAGAGCAGCGTATTGGATGGTCTTAGGGAAGGTTTGTGATAACTATACCCCTAGTAAGAAGGTAATTGTTGCTAAGAGCGGCCTATTGGATGGTCTTAGGGAAGGTCTATAATGTTACTCCTGGTAACCAAAGTTTGGATATGAGTTTGATGCACATAATAGAGGTTCCTGATGACGATGAAGAGTGGGATCAACGAGATGGTTATGAGGATAATTCCACCAATAATGATACGAGGATCCAGAGTGACGAGTGTAAGATGTTGTTTTAGCGACGTTTTAGTGGCTTAGAGACCTTAGACTTAGTTCTTAGAGGGTGAAGCGAGATTGTGAAGAGCTTAGGTCAAGCGCAGTATAAGGAGAATCCCTAGATTGTGAAGTTGACAAGACTGGGGTTTAAGACCGCCAGTTTGTCAACTATTTATACAAAACTAGCGATCTAACTATAGTAAAGTTACGCAGTATTGTGCAGTAAGTAAACGATAATGCGCAGTAATGCACAGTAAGTACGCGTCCATGTGATATAAGTGGCTCAGCCACAAGTGCGAAATGAACAAGGTGTAAACAAGGGTAAATAAGAGCGAGAAAAGGGAGTCCTTGCTAATTGTATAGTAATAGTCCTTAGCAAGTAAATGTTGTAAATAAATAAGTAAAGATATAGAGAAAAAGATAAGTCTAATATAGTACTTGGAGCTAAGCTCACACTTAAGTATGTAAATACTTAAGTACTATATAAGAGAAAAGAAAGTCCTTACTAAGTAAAGTGGAGCTAAGCTCACACTTGTAGTAATGATACTACACTTTACTAGTAAGTAAGATAAAAGAAAAAAGAAAAAGAGAAACTGAAATGCGTTACAAGGTGCCAAAGCAAGTGCCTCGTAACAATTGTTGTGCACTTGATAAGCATAATAAATGTTCCTGATGATGAAGAGTGGGATCAATGAGATAATGATGAGGATGATACCACTGATGACTAAACAAGGATCCATTTTGATGAGCTTAGGATGTCTTAGCAATGCTTAGTGACTTAGAGATCTTAGGCTTAGTTCTTAGAGTTTGAAGTGAGTTGAAGGTGAGCTTAGGTCAAGTGCAGTACAGGAGAATCCCTAGATTGCAAAGTTGACAAGACTGGGGTTTAAGACCACCAGGCTTGTCCCTACTTATACAAAATAGAACATCCTAAAGATAGTACAAGTAAATAAGGTTCACTGATCAACAATGATTGTGCAGCAATCAACAAGATCATGTGACTGAGACACATCCATAGTGAACTAAGTAAATGTAGCCACAAGTGTGAGTGAAATGAGAGATAAACAAAGACAAATAAAGATGAAATAAGATGAGTCCTTGCTAATTGTATAGTGATAGTCCTTAGTAAGTAAATGTTATAATAAATAAAAGAAGATAAAAAAGATAAGAAAGCTTTATAGTACTTGGAGTAAAACTCACAGCTTAGTATATGAATACTATAGTACTATAAGGAAGAAAGAGACAGTGTCCTGACTATGTAGAGTTGGAGCTACACTCACAGCTGTAGTAAAACTACACTCTAATAGTAAGTAAAATAAGATAAAAAGGAAAATAAAACCATTATGAGGTGCCAAAGCAAGTGCCTCATAACAATGGGTGCCAGAGGCTTATCTACTAGCCCTCAGATAAGTATCAGTAAGCAATGTGCAGCATCTGTGAGAAATGTAGTCATACTTGTACAGTAATTGGCCCAATGATGAATAGCTTATGAGGTATATGTAATCATGAGAGATCTGAGAAGAAAGTGGACCATGATGTGTCACCAGAGAAACAGCAGATACAGAATCACTGTACATGTATTTTGCTAAACTTCAATAGAGAGTGACTTGTGGATTGATCAATGAGTGCTACAAACACCACACTAAGTGGGGGACTAGAGTCTGAGATGAGCAACTAAAGTAAATATAGTAAGAGTGAAGTTACAGTACCTAGAGTCCAAGATGAGCAACTAAAGAAAGAAGCTGTGCCACCAGGGAACTCTTTTATAGTACAAGTAAATGCAGAGTCTGAACTATAACTATGTGTACCATATATGTGTGGAGTTAGAACTTAAACACATGAGCACAAGTGGAGATATAATCAAATGTAAGTAACAAGCTGGAAATGTGAAATAGAGAAATAAGATGAGAGTTGATGAAGAACCTTCAATAACAACAATCTATCCTGCCATCCAGTGTGTTGAGACCAACAAATGTTCAAAAGAGCAACAAAGTGATACACTTGAGTTCAAGCTCCACCTTGACACATCAATTTCGGATCAGGAACACAACTTTGTTGCCTTCTATTGAGGTCAGCTACTCAGCGGAGGACAGATCTTGCACTTCTACAGGATTTTGACAGTCTCGCCGGCAAGTGTCAAAATTGGCTGCTCACTTTTCCTCCGAACTGGGATGCCAAAACCATACACAAGTCATTGTTGAAAACCACTTGGGTTGGGATTGAGCGATTGTTGCGGAAAAAAAGGCTTTCAGATTTTGCACTTCCCGGGTAGTGCTAGTTACTTACTACAGTAATGTTCTTACTTTCGGCGTGCGTTTGGAACTCTCTCTCCTTTTCCGTCTTCGCGCTATCCGCTTCCGACTTGCCGTTCTCTCTACCCTCTTCATTAATCTATGCCCTACCCTGTCACCCCTTAAAGTCTAACAACCGCAGCCTGGCCCTGTTCCTCATCTTTTTCTGTACATCTGAGTGGCCATGCTTCTGCAGTAGCTTTCTGTTGTATTGTTGAAAGTAGCAGTGCGGCACAGCCGCAAGAACGATGAATTTGAACACTCGTGACGTTATGAGGTTGGATTATATAGCACATGTGTCAATGAAAAAGGGAGTCGTCGCGACATGAACATCGTGGTGCGAAGCAAATATGAAGTGAAGGAATGGTCGGCAGCGGCGGCGCCGGGTAAAGGACGGGGGGAATCAATGGGGGGAATATGATCATAAGATCGGGTTTCGGTGATAAATAATAGAAGCAAGAACGTGCAGGATTCCTAGATGTAGCAGGGAGGTAGGGGGTGTCGCAAGATGGAACAGAAGAGGTGATCATAAAAATATCTTCAGGTCGAGCAAGGATACTTAAATGGTGCAGTTCATACGTTCACATGGAAGGCATCCGCGTCGAAGCTCAAAGAATCGAAATGAAGAGAATCAAGCCGTAGTTCCATGCTGAAGTCCCCGCCGATCTCAAGATCAGAATCCGCCGCCGGACCGGCCAACATGCGCTGCCCTCTGTCGAGCTGACGCCCGTACTCGCGCTCTTCCTCTCGCATCGGTGGTATATTGGCACCCAAGTCGAAGTTGAGACTGATGGATGGCGAGAGAAAGAGGTGAGGGAAAGTGTCTTCGACGGGCGTCTGGGGATCGAGGGTGGACGGGAGAGAATCCGAGTCGTTGGTTGCGCCTTGGGCTGAACTGAGAGGCGGCGAAGAGGGTGGTGGAGGGGCAGTGAAGATGCGCTGTAGATCGACGAAGGAGAACCGGTGTCGAGTACTTCTGGAAGAATTCGAAGGACTGGGAGAGACGGGACGGCTGTCGTCGCTGAGATTGGACGCAGACGCACCGCCGGTAAGGGTTTTGCTCGAGGTGGTGGCGGCGAAGGAGATAGATCGCCGGACCGAAGGCGAAAAGGAGGAAGCCGGGGGAATGCCAGTGGCATCTGCCGACTCGCCTTTTCCTCCAAACACACTCGCCAACACCCGAGACTTGCCTTTTGTCGGCTTCGATGCCATCGGCCGCGGACCCTCCCGTGAAGGCCGCTCTGCGTCACTCTGGCTGTTCTCCTTTGCTGCCACCCTCTCGTCCACCACACCAGCCTTGCGCCCGCTTCCCCAGCTCACATTACGCATCGACCGGAACGCCTGCGTCGCCCGCGCCTTCAGCGTTTTGTTTCGTTTCGTCCCCATCGCGTCATGAACCTCATGCTTTCCACTGCGGGGTACTTTCACGACTTCGACGACGTCCTCGTCCTCCGCCAGCCGATTCGCATCCGACGTGCCGTCTCTCAGGATGCCAAGCGGACTGGGAGGTCGAGGGTGGTGGAACGAGCCGCGCCGCGGCAGGACCACCGCGTCGTCCCCATTGTCGTCCATGCGGCGAAAGACTGGCGCGTCATCGGCGTTCGGGAGGACGGTGTGTTGCCAGACGTCCAGCTTGGCCTCGATGGTGACCAGCTCCGGGGTAGTGAAGACTGGCAAGGGCCGCCTGGGAACCTCGCTCGCATCGAAATAGCACCAAGGCGGCGACTCTTCCTGTTCCTCCTCTGGGGGGTGTACGAAGACGTGAGGCATCTGGAAAGACGGGCTGACCGTAGCAGTCGGGGGCGGGGGATACGGGGGGAAACAGTGGTCGAAACCTGAGGGACCCTGGTTGTGTGCAAAAGAGTGTGAAAAGAACATGAAAGACAGAAGGGAGCGAGAGTATGAAGTAATTGGCGTAAGACGGGAAGAAAGATACTGGAAACCGCGGCGCAGCCTGAGCAACGCTGAAAAGTCACCACTCAACTCAACTACCTTACGTCAGCTCCGTAGACTGATTTTAGCCTTGCGCGTGGCTTTGACATTTCTGTGCCATTCGACAACAAAGCACGGTTTCTCCGTTCACTTGCTTTACATACAACCATTATCAGTTGGCTGAAATAAACACGATGCTGCCATCACGAAGCGATGTGTTGTATCAATACCACGGCGATGGCATAAGATGCTTTTGTACAAGAGCTTCCCAAACGCGCCTCACACAGTCATCATGCGGCTGTTTCCATAAGGTGCGATTGAGTTAAATCGAAAGATCATCATGCGGGCGATGCATTGAAGATTAGATTAAGGTACCGACGGATGATGAGGCTGGAATGATATCGAATCGAGTCGGGATGTAACGGACGCAGATTCAGCCGGAGGTTGATATGTAGGTGCATCGACAAGACACCGAAGTCGCATTGATAAGAGTGGGTGTGTTGCCAGCGTGCAAGGTCAGGTGAGAATCTGGGCGCGGGAGAGAAGCAAAGGAGGAAGCGCCAAACAGACGTGCTGTGGCAATGAATTGATTAGCCGGCGACCAGCGTCAGTTGGAGGGGCCGAGAGACCGGAAGTGGATTGACAATGGTTTGGCGGAAAGTATGGTTAAACCATGCAAACGAGGGAGTGGAGAGGAGGAACAGAGACAACGGAGGGCAGAATGAAAGATCGACGAGAACGAAGAGCGGAAGACTGTTTGTCGGTGTTTTGGCGCTAGCCGCAGGTCACAGGGATCGTTTGGGTTTGCACTCTTCCTCCACCTCGTTCTCTTTCTCCATCCCGCTTCCTCCTCCCGTTCAATCATCCTCTCCTGCCCCTAACTCGCTCCTGTAGTCCTTTCCGCCGCTTTTCTACTGTCATTTTATCCATCACTCGCCCGCACGCCTCCCCCACATTTGCCTCCACCCACACAATTGGCCCCTTCGTTTCTTTTGACTCTCCGACTTTGCCTGGCACGGCTCTACTTGCTCTTTGAAATGTCCACTCACACATCGATCAATGGTGCAAAGCCGAATTGTGCGTCTTCTTTCTTCGCCTATCCGGTCTCCTTTCTATCACCCGGCGGCTCATGTTGTCGTTGCTTTTGCCTTGCGTTGTCTCTGCCTTTCTTACTCTCTCTCAACTTGCCAAATAATACTTTGATCGGCTCACATCCTGCATTCTCCGCTCGGCTTCCGCTCCAGCCCTCGACGATCCGCGCAAAGTCGTCAAGGTCAACGCTTCTGACGGCAAGACAGGCGATACGCGGGATGTACATTACACCAGCTGCAAGGTGATCGGTAATGGCTCGTTTGGTGTCGTCTATCAAGCGAAGCTCGTCTCCGACCCAGGTAACGGCGATGACATTGCCATCAAGAAAGTGCTTCAGGACAAGAGGTTCAAGGTACGCATGCTCTCTACTGCACTCCACAGCAATGTGGCCCCATTATACTTCACCATAGCGATATTGACCGTTTCCATGTGGTGGTTTTGGGTGATGTTAGAATCGTGAATTACAGATCATGAGGCTCGTCTCTCACCCAAACGTGGTCGAACTGAAAGCTTTCTTCTATTCAAACGGCGACAAGGTATTGTCTCGTCGTTATTACAGAAGAATATGCATTTGCCTTACTTTTTCTGTCGTTGTTCAGAAAGACGAAGTGTATCTCAATTTAGTGCTCGAATATGTTCCCGAGACTGTATATCGCGCAAGCCGCCATTATGCCAAACTCAAACAGCCCATGCCCATGCTCCAGATCAAGCTGTATATGTATCAACTCCTCCGCTCCCTCGCTTACATCCATTCCGTTGGTATATGTCACCGTGACATCAAGCCACAGAATCTTCTTCTGAACCCCGCAACGGGTGTACTGAAGCTGTGCGATTTTGGGTCGGCAAAGATCCTCGTGGCAGGAGAACCAAACGTTAGCTATATCTGCTCGAGGTACTATCGTGCGCCAGAGTTGATCTTTGGAGCGACGAATTACACAACAAACATTGGTAGGTATATACCGTATACGTCCGCTTCGCGATTTGGTATGAATTGGCGATTTCTTGCACTTTAGACATATGGTCAACAGGTTGCGTCATGGCGGAGCTGATGCTTGGCCAACCACTTTTCCCTGGCGAGAGTGGCATAGATCAACTGGTGGAGATCATCAAAGTCTTGGGGACGCCATCGAGGGAACAGATCAAGACCATGAACCCGAACTACATGGAACATAAATTCCCACAAATTAAACCTCATCCGTTCTCAAAAGTGAGCATTGCATATTTTGCTCGTTACAACTTTGGAACGCATATATGGTGCAAAGGTTTTTCGGCCGCGCACAGCACAGGAGGCGATAGATCTGGTTTCAAAGCTGTTGGAATACACGCCTGAAGCGCGGCTGAGTGCAGTGGAGGCAATGGTGCACCCATTCTTTGACGAGCTGCGAGCAGAAGGGGCGAAGATGCCAAATGGAAAGGAGTTTCCTGCTCTCTTTGACTTTACACGAGAGGGTACGTTGAAGCCATTGGACTTGTGTGATAATGGTGACGCTAATAAAATCTCTCTAGAACTGTCGGTCCGACCAGATTTGATTCGGAAGCTTATCCCTCCATATCGCGAGGCGGAGCTGAGGTCACGATCAATCGATATCAACAACTTCGTGCCGATACCATTGGAACAGCTCAGGATCACGCTGGATTGACGAGACAGCGGTGGCAGCAGTGGCGCGCCTCGTTATCGTGTTGGCGGAGCGCGCGTACGACTGGCACCCCCTCACTGCATGGTTTACTCTTCTGTTGACCGATCCCCGCATACTCCCTGGCCCTCCTCCCGCCATCGGTGGCCCCGATGCGGCCGACCGACTGTCTGTTTTTCTTCCGTCTCAGGCTCTGTCTTGAATTTGCGTGCGCCCCACCTTGCCTTGCCGTTTGTATACATGACGATTGTCGTTCTGCGAGCCCCTTCGGTGGGTTTCCTCCTTTCTTAGGCGGTGTTATGTAAACCCTGGCACTTGTAGTCTGTGCGGCTGTTGTTATGATGAATGAGAATAAATGTGTCAGGATCCAGGACAGCTTACACTATTTGAGGCTCAGAGCCATACGACGAGAAGTGTGCTTGTTCACTCGCGTTCAGCGCGCGGAGGAGGATAGAGACTGTCCGGGGTATCGGATCACCCTGACCCTTGGGGGCAAGTTGTGGGAGACCCCGGAGAGTTGAACGATGTCTCGTCCTCCGTCTTCATACCTCTGCGACATTCTCCCCGCTCCCCGCCTCACTTCAGACCTCTCCCCTCGCTCTCCTCTCCTCCCCTCCACCACTTTCCACATTCCCGCCCTCCCAGATCTCCCCTTTGACCTCCACTGGGATGTCATGCCTGACGTTCTGCCATCAGATCATCTCAATTCAGACCATGACCATCCTCCCACTCCCCCTCAGTCCCTGGCCCGCAAGCTGTGTGTAAGGCACCAGAGAATGGCCGACGAAGGTACAAACCTCAAGCTCCAGCAGGTCAGCATATTCTTCCTTTCCACCGCGTCCGCTACCCTACCCACCCGCATCTCGTATCCTCACACGTCCGTCTTTTCAAGGCCCTCGATGCCCTCCCCGTAGAGGAACGCGAAGCCGTCAACGCCGTCTGGTCCAACTTCTCCTCGTCGCCACATTCCCGCCGCGAGCTCATCCTCCGCGGCCTCCTCACCATGTGTTGCTTCTCCCAGCTCTCCCTTCTTACCGAGCAGCTGACCCATCTCATCCGCATCGACCCCTTCACCGTCCTCCCTCGCGAGGCCTCCCTCAAAGTCCTTGGTTACCTTGATGCCATGTCCCTCGGCCGCGCCGCCCAGGTTAGCCGCCGCTGGAAGTCCCTTGCCGACGATGACATCCTCTGGCGCAGCATATGCGAACAGCACATTGGCCAGAAATGCCGCAAATGCGGCTGGAGTCTCCCCGTCCTTGAGCGCCGCCGCCATGTCCACGTCTCCGTTTCTCCCTCTCCAGGCCCATCTTCGTTGCCCCTGCCTTCCCCCGCTTCGTCGAACAAGCGCAATTCAGACGAGTCCGTACCCCAGTCTCGCCTGAAACGCCAGCGCTCCGACGCTGATGCTGGCGTTCACGCGCTTTCTTCCGACCGTCACTACCGCCCCCCGATCGCATCACCCGCACCATCCCTTGGATTTTCTGCAACATCTCTCTCGCTCCCCGAGCTGGGTTCCAGCCCCTCTCCCACCCCAACTCTCATAGCCCCTCTCCCACCGACCGATGAAACCCTCACCCGACCATGGAAAGACGTGTATTGTGAACGGCTTGCTATCGAGCGCAATTGGCGCCGTGGCCGTTGCTCCGTTCGGATTTTCAAGGGTCACACCGACAGCGTCATGTGTCTCCAGTTCAGTGAGACTCTCGCCCACCCTGCCTTCCCTGTCCTCGTCACTGGTTCCTATGACCGCACCGCCCGTGTATGGAATCTCGAGACCGGCGCAGAGGTCCTCTGCCTCCGCGGCCACACCCGCGCCGTGCGTGCCCTGCAGTTCGACGCTGCCAAGCTCATCACCGGCAGCATGGACTCGACGCTGCGCGTCTGGAACTGGCGCACCGGCCAGTGCATCCGCACGCTCCATGGCCACTCTGCTGGCGTCGTATGCCTCGCCTTTGACTCGAACGTACTCGCAAGCGGCTCCGTCGACACCACAGTCAAGGTCTGGAACTTCCGCACCGGCGAGTGCTTCACGCTCCGCGGGCACCGCGACTGGGTCAATGCGGTCCAGCTCTGGGACCCACACGGGTCTGCCGCCTCCGCCACGACACCCTGTGTCCCGGCGTTCGACCGCCCGCGCTCGCCGCCCGCGGGCACACAGCCGAGCATCGACCCTGGCAAGATGCTCTTCTCCGCCTCGGATGACGGCGCGATACGGCTCTGGGACCTCGGGAGCCGCGCGTGTGTGCGCCAGCTTTTGGGACACATGGGCCAGGTGCAGAGCATGAAGCTGTTGATGCTGGAGCGCGAGCGTCCGAGCGGCGGGTGCGGGAAGGGAAAGAAGAAGGGTGTGCATACGTTGCCTGGCTCCGAGGTGAATGTGTCGGCGCTGGTCCAGGCGGGATCGCAGACGAGTTCAAGATCGAGTCCAAGTCCTGGTTCCTGGATGGAGGGGGAGGAAGAACGAAGCGAGCTGACGACGGCAACAATGGGCGAGAAGCAGGGCGCAGAGGGAAGGGAAGGGAGCCGTGCGGTGCTCGTGTCAGGCAGCCTTGACAACACGATAAAGGTGTGGGATATCGAGACAGGGCATGCGGAACGTACGTTGTTTGGGCACATCGAGGGCGTGTGGGGCGTCGCGGCAGACTCGATGCGGCTCGTGAGCGGAAGCCACGACCGCACGATCAAGGTGCGTTCTCGTGTCTTTCATGGTCGTGCTGGCTTTCGCTATTTTGGGGCTTGACCACGTCCGTGATTCTCCCGCGGACATCTGCGGCGCTCGCTTCATCCTCTCGTACCTACTCGTTGTGGATGCTCTACTCACGTGCTTCTCATTGTGTGCTTGTACAGGTATGGAGCCGTGAGGAGAGGACATGCGTCGCGACGCTCGTTGGCCACACGGGCGCGGTGACGTGTCTCGCCCTCGGCGAGGACAAGATCGTCTCGGGCAGCGACGACAGCGACATTCGCGTGTGGTCATTTTGTACGTAGCTCCCATTCTGTCTCGTACCGCCTGTCCACCGCCACGGTCCATACCACACTGGTCGCCTATTCTTATGCCGCATACATTTATCTCTGTACAAACAAATAATCTGCGCCGTGCGTACCGCGCACTCTAACTTATTCCCCATCGATTCCCTGGGCGCTTGAATACTCTTTTCCCCGGCGGGCTTTTTACTGCACAACATCTGTATATATTTCGGACGTTGCCTTGGATTTTTACTGCGTCTGCGTTCACTGTGATACCTTGCTTTGAACTAGCACACTACGGGTCGTGTTTACATTAGAACGGAGTGTACGATAGGATGGGTATGGTTGGGCCGGTGAATAGATATAGGGGTAGCATTCCACCTCGAGAATTATGAGAATAAACAGTCGCGGTCAGGTCATCAAAGTAGAAGTCGGGTGGAAACTACGATATGAGTCGTGCATAAATAGGTAGACGTGATAACCGTCGAGTAAGATGTGTGCCAGAGGACAGGGTAAAGAATCGTATAAATTAGCTGACGTGCAAACGATAGATGATGAAATTACAGATATGCAGAGCGGAAGGGAGCGTGAGGGGGCGAGAGTATCATGGTGGTATACAGGGCAGTGTGGTATAGATGCGGGCGTAGGACGTTGTTGACACTATCAGCCGCGACCCCGGCGGCTGTCGACGGTGCCCGCTTCCTTCCCCGACCGCGTCTCGAACCCGAGCGCGCGCAGCTCCGGCAGCCGCTGTTCCTCTATGCGCCGCTCTTGCTCTGCGAGCATCGAGCTCCGCCGCCGATACTTCTCGATCGCCGCCTCGTCGCTGCGCGTCGCGTGCAACTGCACGTTCAGGTATGCAGACACGCCCGCCTGCTGCTGCGCCGCGAGCTTCGGTGCACGGTGCCCGAGCACCCCACGCACCTGCTGCTGCAGCTTCTCCACCCGCGTGAAGTTGATCAGCGCGCGCCCGTCGGACGCCTTGATGGCAGCCGGGTGGTTCTTAAGGATACCGTGGAAGTCGCGCAGGTGTACCGCTGGGTATTCGGGGAGTCAAGACTCGGGTGTGAAGAGAGAGGATGGGCAACGCAGAGAACGTACCGAGCCACGGGACACACGGCGACTGCGACTCGCCCAAGGCTTCGCGGTACACCCGATGGTTGAGCCGTGCGTTGAGAAGGCCGGTCAGCCTCTGTAGGATATGCTTCTCCGCGCCTTTGATGTGGTTTTGGCACGTTATCGGGAGCGAAGAAATAGTGAGGGAATCCAGGGCGGCCGCAATCGCCGACATGGACGAGAAGTTGCGTTTTTTGCGGCACTCCTGATAAAGAGGGTCAGCGCGAGCTCAGGTGGTGATGATACGAGGCGGAGGGGTAACAGAACAAGTGCGAAGCGTACTTCGGCAGTGTTCACGAAGAACCTATACACTTGGCCGCGGGAATTTGGGTCGTCCGAGCGCAGGATCGATGTCTTTACCCAGTTGACGATCTTATTATTGATCACACAGAAATCCTCGATGTGCTTGCTGCTCTTATCCTTCTGCAGATGTACTACACAGTCCGAATACGTGATTGCGTTCCAATTATCGCCTTCCAATACCGTGAGCGCGACTGCCAGCTCGGCACACTGTATATCAGAAGCATGTGGTATGGTGCCTTCATATGAGGACCGTAGGGGGCTTCGGGGCACACTCTGTACGTGTTGTAACTTGAGAAAGACATGAGGTCAGATTCTCCATCATCATAGAGGTGGTGTGAGGGTAGGACTGACCTTCTCCTCAATTATGTTGATGACATCGAGAGCTTGTGCTTCCATCGTTTGCGAACTCCGGATAGTACGAGCAAAAAGTTTGACATCCGACAAAACTTGGTTGTTGATCGCCCCATTGTCAAACTTCAACCAAGTCTTGACGAGCATCAAGATCCTATCGGAAACATGAGATACGCAATTATACGACAGGTCACACGATACCCACGAATACCGGGTGTACACACGATGTTCCATGCTCAATTCTGTCGTCGTCTCAACCTCTTCGAATTGTCTTCTCAAGACATTAAAAAAGGCCTCGCTGGTCGTAAAAAGGCGATATGTTGACATGAAGGCCGCTTGGAACTTGAAATCGTCAGAAAACAGGTGCTTCACCAGACCCTCGAGAGTCCCAGCTTCGACGCCGCCACCTGGCGACTGGCGTAGAACAGGCTCGGGATCATTCACTGCGGTGTCCAGAAGACCCGTCTGTTCGGGATTATCAGATGTCCCTTCGATTCTAGGAGACGAGGTCGAATGCGGCGACAGAGAGTCTTGATGATAGATGAAGCCAAGTTCAGACAGCGGTGAAAGCTGTATACCAAGGTCGGTCGGTGCGTTGATAGTATTTGGCGTGGACCTACGACGAACTGAAGTCGGGGAGACAAGTTGGTCGGGAACGGGCCGCGAGCTGGGTCCAGAAGGGCTGATCGAAGTATGAGATGGCGGCGATCGTGAGATTTTGGAGCTCAAGGATTTAGGTGAAGAGCTCAGATGTTCCAGACCTAGGTAACTGGTTCGTATAGCGGTCTTCGGAGTAGGGCTCATAGCAGGCTGACTCGGAAAGTGGCCATATTTAGAAGGCGACATGTCCGTGAGCGAGTCATCCCTACGAGCATCAGAGCGAGGCAATGATGGTACTGGCATAGGATTTGAACAATGGTCATCTAGCGGTGGATTTCTTGACAAATTGGTCTCCGAAGGAGTTTCATTTGGAGAAATATTGATTCCAGAGCTCAGCCAAGCATTACGGGGACCTTGATGCAAGGGTGGCTGAGACGACCGCGGACCAATGGGTCTTGACAAACTGATACCCGAAGGAATTTCATTTGGATAATTATTGATTCCAGAGCTCAGTGAGACATCACGGGTACTTGGAGGCGTGAGTGGCAGAGACCCCCGCTGACCAGGTAGCAAGTTCCTCATCGCCACCCGTACTTCAGAAACCTTTGGCCGTTCTTCAGGATTCTGCCTCCAACAGTACAACATGACATTATTCCAGAGTGCGTCGCTAAGGCCGCGCTTGGTGACCTCTGGGCCTGGACGTTCTGGCAAGATCCCGTGGGAAATCACGACAGGCACACTTGCGTCTCGTACATAATTGCTATACGGCGGTTCGCCAGTAAGGAGCTCGAGACAGAGCATACCAAATGACCAGACATCCGCAGCGGTCGACAGGGAATTAGAACGAGAAGGATCAACGATCTCAGGAGCAAGCCAGCGAGAGTTGCCGTTGCCTGCGGTAGTCGTGTTCAGATTACTACCGACCTGAAGACAATAAAGTGATATACGAAAATGGGACTTGCATAGATCATACACAAACATACCTCCTCAACGATCTTCGATAATCCGAAATCGCAAATACAAGGCTTTCCTGTGTCAGAAATGAGGATGTTGGCCTTGAACCACCATATAAGTTCCATAGGACCTTCTCGAAATTGGTGAAACTCACACCACGCAAATCCCCATGCACAACCTTATTGGCATGCAGATATTGCAACCCTGTCGCAAGCCATCCGTCTCATTAATATGGACTCAAGACTGCGTTGAATGCATTATTTACCAGACGCGACTTCACTCAACAGTCGGACGCGGTCCACATTCGGATTGTGTTTAATGTATGAGAGAGTATCTCCGTGCTTCATCCAAGGACTGACCTACGAAAGTACAGTCGTCATCCACAATCGTCAGGTGATCACTCGAGTCGCTGCACGCACTGAATAAACAAGTCCGTCAATGAAAGCGATGCCATAAAATCTGTGGACATTAGGATGTTGGAGTCGTCTCCAGATCTCGACCTCCCTTTGAAACCGCTATGAAAGCGTTCAGTCGTTCTGTCTGGTTCAGAATGTCTATTGAGTTACCATACCTTTTGTGCTGATGATGAACTGTTCATCTCTCGAGAATAGCCCAACGCGACCTTGAAATATTGTCACATCAATCATTCCACCCAAGTACAAGCTCTCTGGCTTACCTCTTCTTCTTCTTGCCATTGCCCCGTGTAAATGTCATTGAAGCTACCCCTTGCTACGACGCGTTCACTTGTGCGCACTACATGCCCTGTGACTGATAACTCCTGAGGCTCGCAAAAAAAAAGCATAAAACTTCAAAATCCTCAAAAAGACTCACGATCGGTCATGGGTGGTAGTGAGTTGCTAATTTGCTGCAACACCGAAAGGCCATGTTGCAACTGACGCTCCTCAGTCGTCTCTGGGTCAACTTCGTGGAGTTCCTATCAAACAGGAACATTGGCGCCGGGGACGAGACATGAAAAGAAAGTCTTACTTCTTGGAATATCCGCATAACGGATTGCACGTCATCCACAGGCCGTGTGCTTAGTGCCTCTTTCAATTCACCCATGTCTTGGAGAAATTTCTGCAACATTTCTCGTAGTTCTGCATGGTCGCGCTCGCGGAGAGCCGCTAGGTGTTCCCGTCGTCGAGTAGCGTCCAAGTGCATCGCAATCTGCCATCAGAAGTGAATAAAGAGAAGGAATTAGGCTTGGGTAGAGCAAGTTTCAGCGGGATAAGACGCACATTAAACCGCTCAGAGCACATTTCAATCTCGCGGTAAGACACTTCGATGCCCTGTTTGATCTCATTTTGTTGTATGAATGAACGGACTCGGTTCAAGGCCGCCCAGTTCTGCACGCGGGTGTGGATCCTTGAAATCACGCTTTGAGGCTGCGACGTCAATCATACATCACAACATTGATGGAGCGCGAACTCACGCCTCGACTTCATCCATGGCTTGTTGTGCTTGGTGCCCCTCCAACCCAACAGAACCATCTTGGAAAGCGACGAGCAGAGAGACACAGCGACTGTGAATGTCGCTGCATTGTTCCTGCAACAAGTGATTTTCAGACGCTAGTAAAAAAAGGTTGTGTGGTCTGACTGACGCGGTGGATCTTTACATTCTCAGCTGCAGTGTATAAAGCTCGTACTACGGCAGCGTAAGTCATCGATATGAACGACATGAAGAGGATGTTATGTACTTAGCGCGATGCCGGCTGCCGACGCAGGAGATTCGGCGAGGGTGAGAAGTTCATACATGATTATGGAGAGATGGAGGGAGGGAAGGGGAGGTGGGAAGAGTGGGAAGATAACATGCGCAGCCCCCCAGGCGTCAATGTCAAGGACTAGGCTGCCAATATATATCCATTCCCATGGCCCTGGCAGTCTCAGTTCCACGAAAACAATATAACGCCTCTTCAGGAGCCCCTGGCGCTCGCTGCGCGCGTAACTGTACTCACACGCTCGATACGAACATATTGGAACTGATTTGATATGACTCGAGCCGATAGCCACTGACATCTTACAATGGTCCGGGCGAAAAAAGATAATTGGGTAGCGTGGCCGAGTTGGTCTAAGGCGTTGGATTTAAGTCATCCTTGATTCCCAATGGGCGCAAGTCCGCGCGAGTTCGAACCTCGCCGCTACCAAATGCTTTTTCCCCCTCATTCGGGGCTCGTTTTGATGCTGGTCCGATAACAGCCACTGC
Source organism: Albatrellus ellisii (assembly GCA_003314395.1). NCBI lineage: Eukaryota > Fungi > Basidiomycota > Agaricomycetes > Russulales > Albatrellaceae > Albatrellus > Albatrellus ellisii. Next base: position 63,544 of record QLPN01006324.1, on the reverse strand, counting down.
AAAAGAAAACGCCTACGTAGCACTCGGTGATTCCTGCCGTTGTCACACTATGTACTTGCCACGATGCACGGCAGGGCAAGGAGAGCGACAGGAGAAGAACTCATTTTTGGCAATAGGAATTTGATAAATAACTCCTTGAGATGTAGCAAAGGGCGAATATGGATGATTGGCCCTGAAGGTGACGACTATGGCTATGGAAGTATAAGAAACCCATGAAATAAGGTAAAAAGTCAATATGTAGTGCTTGTAAAAATGCGAAGCGAGCAGGAGCTGGAGAGTGTGACGTCTCTTCACACGATCAATAGTTTGTGCATCTCAGGCGCTACGCTAAATCAAAATTCAGGTCCTGAGATTAGGCCATCCCGATGAGAATGCAACCGAAACCCGGTTTGCCATCATGGGGAAGAATCAAGCGTTCTCATTCAATGCAATGGTTTTGCCAAGCCTATGTGAGATGTCGTAAGCCGTCGGAGATCCACGGCTGCGTACTGGCCAATACAGTCCACAAGTCGCAGGGGCACAAGAGCGTTTTGGAATGCTGCCGGTCACAGACTCAATATGATACTTCTTCAAACTCAATGAAACTGAGTACAGAGATGGTCATCTTATTGTAACTAAAAACAGGCTAGGATATCTACCAAAAGACCAGCTAATACATACTAAATGAGTGAAACAACAAAGGGCAAAGAACATAACAGCATACCTCAGCCTCAACAACACTGAGGGGAAAGGACAAAAAAACAAAGCAGGTACCCTAAAATACATAATAGATAGTAAACATAGACAAGCCATGACAAATGGAAAAAAAAAATGACAGAATGTTTTCAAACAGATACACTGAAACTAGAAATCACATGCTGGCAACTGCTGACCTACCTAAATTCACAACTCCAACATGTGGAAGTGCACTTGTGCATGGAACACTCAAATTGAACAAAGGCAACTAAACAGGACAATGGTCTGTATCACAGTAGTGGAAACAACAGTATAAAAAACACAGAGGGTGAGAGACAGGAGAGAAGGAGTGGGATTCGAGATCTTAAGTTCTGGGGTCATATGATGGGCCTTAAAAGTACTGTTCGACAATGGATGGAATGCATGAGGTGGTTGGCAGGGAGTATGGTAATGCGATGAGTCCTGAAAGCATGCGATAACCTGATGTAGATAGCTCTGATGTATGTAGGGAGTGGATTGGACAGGCGTCAGGTGGATGTGTAGTGAGTAAGCTGCAGGGTTACACACGTCCGCTGCACGCCCGATCTCACGTTGCAAGGACGCCGCGCGGTAAATAACATCGACGTCAGAGACTGTGAAGAAACTTGAGCTGTGGATGTGATCGTTGATCTACCGATGCGTCAACGGATGCATGCACATCCTGGCAATCCTATGTCAACGCATTTTGTCAAATTTGAAAATACAGTGTGGCAATAAACTTTGCCAAGAATCGGTATCGGCGCACCAGGAGTTATTTTCCGTATTTAGCGATTAGTCATGACTCGCGACTATGACCATAGTTTGGGTGACTGGCCGTTTCCACTTGCTTTTTTGGGACCGTTTGGACCGTTTGATCATCACGCGCGGTCGCACAGGATTTAGGGTTTCCCCGTGCCCTGGCGCTTGTCTCGCTCCCGTTCTCACCCGCACCCTCACCATTGCCGTCATCATCGCCCATGCCCAGTGCCCGTACTGTGTTGGTTGCATCAGCTTACTTGGTCGATAGCGGTTGTATGCCCTAAAACAAAAACGAAACAAAGGCGTGCTTTGACAGCTTATGTTTCTCAGCGCAGGGCGGGTTTTTCACCAATTCAGATGGAGCGAAAGATTGGTTTCCTTCACTAGGTGTGAGCGACTCAACGGTACGTAAGCGAATTCAGTCACTTGTAGTCTACTAATGGCCTGGATTATTGTTACAACACCGTCACTATGTCTTTTCTTGTTCATCGCAACAATCCCTTCATTTGCTTTCCTTCTCGCCAAGTCGCTGCGTTGCATTCCTCGCCATCCTTTCCTTCTTCTGCCTATCTGGACTCCTCCCGGCCACCACACCCCCGAGTCTCCGACACGCCTAATGATCTCTCTCCGTCTCAAAGAGACATTTTACAGGCTGCTCTTCGTGTCAATCAAGCGGGTGAGGTCGCCGCTAATTACATCTATCAAGGCCAGATGGCTGTTCTCAAGCGCAATCCGTCCGTGGCTCCGCTCATTCAGGTTGACCCTGTCCCATTTCATTCACTGTCGGCAGGCTCATGACGATTTGGTGCTTAGAGGATGTGGGAGCAAGAGAAGAAGCATATTGCGGTCATGAACAAACTTCAAGTACAACACCATATAAGACCTACTATGTTATGGCAAGTCGCAAAGGCCGGTGGTTTTGCCCTTGGTGCTGTCACGGCACTTATGGGCAAGGAGGCAGCCATGGCATGCACTGAAGCCGTAGAGACCACAATAGGAGAACATTATGATGAGTCAGCGTTCAGGCCTTCGTTCGCGAGCTTGTTATTAACTTTATGATCTTGTCTTCAGCCAGCTGAAAGAAATGAGTGAATTCCCCGATTCTCATCCGAGCGTGCCTTTGCTCAAAGATGTCATCCGTGAGTTCCGTGATGACGAGCTCGAGCACCTTGATATCGCGGTAGAAAACGACTCGCAGCGTGCACCTGCCCATGCCCTCCTCAGTTCACTCATAGGCGCGGGGTGCAAAGTCGCAATTAAGTTATGTAAACGCTTCTAGAAGATTTCTAGCATTATTACTCGTCTGTGGGCTTGACTGCTGCTATTGGTATTGCTAGCAAGGATTCACCCTTGCGTTTGCCTCTCCAGTCCCATTTCAACTAGAGAACAGTCAATTGTCAGTGGCACGTAATGGATTCACGATTTTCGCCCCTACATCCTGTTGTGCAGCCATCCAATAGAATGCACCCGGAACGAGCGCTAGACCAACAAACGATATCCAGCTGGCCCTGGCCGTGAAACGGAAATGTTTATACACATCTTCACGCTAACAAAGATGTTTACGTATAAGATAAAAACAGGCGGTCGTGAGCAATAACAATAACGCACCATACCGTTCCATCGCTCAATTGCAGGATCAGTCTGATGCTCTATGAGCAATGGACAGTATTATACGTCTACTAAATACGCACTTTCACATATCCTGAAAGGAAGTTGTGAGCAACAATAGAAAGAAAAGGCAAAAATGCTGACCGTGTCCAGCCATGGTGGATGCAAGTCTTGAGTGATTATTGTCCCGTGTTTGTCCGCATTCTTGTCCTCAGCCACGCTTACTACGTAACCTCCCCCACTTGCCTCTCTCTCACACATACTTCCTTCACTCTAACGCCTCTTACTCATGGCTTACAACCGCGAATGGGACAAAGGCAAGGACTCATGGAATGACGGCGGACATGGCAATGTCAGAGGCAGAGACGAAGACTATCACGGGGACGGTAAGAGAAGGAAGTATAACAACGGGGTATGTTGACATTTTCTCCTTATACATCCCTACTCAACGTGGGCCGTCTCCCTGATACTGGTGCAGGGATATGATGCTTCCCAGAACTGGGACGAAGCAGCTTACGATGCTAGCTACTCGCAAGACTGTGGTCACGACGGGCGCCCCTCCCGTGGTGGTTATGCCGGAGGCGACGGCGGGGGGCGTGGTGGATTCCACAATAACAAGAAACGTATCATTCCCAGCGAGCCTAGTCCGCATGTTATTTTTCTTGGTCTCGATCCCGACTTCACCGAAGCGGATGTGCGTTGTATTCCTTCGGCTTTCGTCAATCCTCACTGAATAAGAGTCCCCCAGCTTCAAGCCTATCTCAGCGGACATGGATGCGCGATTGAGACGGTCACGATAATCCGAGAGAGATCAACAGGCACTTGCCCATCACTTGCCTCTGCTTATGGCCATTTCCATTAACGTCTATTCTTTTTATTGCCTTCTTTTGCCCGCGGATACAGGCCAGTCAAAAGGTTTTGGTTTCGCACAATTCTCGTCAACCGAGCGTGCACGCGCGTTCGTCGATCCGTTTTTCCCTTTCATACAGGTGCCCCCTCCCGCATCTCATGGCGCGTCTGCCACCGCCGCGTTTTACAAGGCACTTGAAACGGGCGGCCCGCATGGGGGTCGGCGTGTCAAGATTGACTACTCGCAGAGTGCTAATCCGGGAGATAAGAATCGTTTCGGCCGTCCTTCACACTCGAATGATGGAACTCGCGACATTGGCAACTCCCAGGCACCCGTCTTACTTTTCCGCGGGTTAGATCCCCTTTCCGGCCCCCAAGCTATTGCGCAAGCCATGAGATCATCCTCTGGTCCCTATAAGGAGGGGGCGAAAGGCATGAAGCGCATTGTACTCATCAAAGATAAGGTCACAATGGCAAGCTGGGGTTTCGCTTTCGTAGAATTCGTTGATAATCAGGTAGTGTGTCTAATACAGCTGCACGGTTTTGATAATGGTTGATGGATACTCCAATTCTCCGTTCTTATATAGGCCGCGTCTGCTGTTCTTGCTGCAACAATGTCACCTCAAATACATCCTAATGGTTTCCGTATTTCGGATCGTCCCGTGGCTGCTTCTTTCGCACATCCGTATTCGTTCCAGCCTTTACCTGACCCGATGCTACGTGACGAGGCATCCCTTCCATCTTCTATCAATCTGGGTGGAATGGAAGGCACATGGGTTCGATACTGGGATGATGCTTCGACAGCTGCTGTCTTGGAATTCCAGGTTGAAGAATCAATTCAACAACCAGCTACCGTAATAGGAAAGGAGAAGAAAGAGAAGAAAAGAGCCAAAGGTATATATTCCCCAACTTCATACATAGCGTTCTCTAACGTCTATACCAGCTATCGAGGCAGAGCACGCAGAACGATTGGCCCCTGCAGAAGCTTTTGAACTACCAGTATCAGATAAGCCTGTGATGCTGAGTTTCAAAGGAGCGTTAGGAGGTAACAAGACTGTGACAGCTGCGACAGGTGGGTTCTAGTGGTGTAAACGCTTCCATTGTCTTATTGAATTGTGTAGCATCGACGCAAGCCAAACCGGCGGCTCCGCTAGCTCTGGGCTTTTCAATGATGGAGGACAACACTGCAGATGGGGATGTTGAGGGAGAGAAAGCCACTTCAGAAGACGTCAAGGGTTTGTCTCACGTTCTGGAATATCAAGAGCATATCTTTCGGACTTGTGTATTAATGGTTCGTGACATGCAGTTGCTGCGTTCAAGAAGGTGGCACCCATGATCGCGAGCAAGAAGGTGCATTTGTAGACTGTCTGTCCTTTGGGCTTTTGCGTCTAATCATGTCAGTAGACTGCCAATAACATCAACAAGTGGAATCAAGTACAGGAGGAGCTGAACACCGACACTTCTACTACAACGGTCGCTGTGAGTATATGTATACCAATTTAAGGGTTGTCCTTGATAACAGAACGCTGTGAATATCATGGCTAGCAGGTCGTCGTCGAAGCTGTTCCTCCTAAAGCAACGACTCCGGAAGTCAAGGCCAAGCCGGCCACGCCCTTGCCGCCGGAGACTGAGTTCGAGTTCTCTGACATAACCAAGATAGCGTGCCTTCTGTGTTCACGCCAGTTTAAGACGCATGAACAGCTCCAACGCCATAATAAGGAGTCAGACTTGCACAAGGTTCGTCATCCACATATTTCAGCTGCCTTGCCGTGCTTGGCAATTGCTTTTGACTCTTGACCTCACGCTCTGCCCCGCGAATCCAGAAGAACTACAAGGATGCAGCTCTCCGTGACGTTTCGCGAGAGAAGGCCGCGGCAGCACGCGCTGCAAGTGCACAACCCACGCAGATTAAGTATCGGGACCGCGCGTCTGAGCGTCGCATCATGCACAACCAGCCCGACGTACCCCTGCCTGAGTCGGGGGAGGAAAAGCGCAAGCCGCGCCGGTTCGCTGAAGGGCCGCCCCCACCGCCGTCACCGCCTCCGCCACCACTCAATCTGGGTCAGGATGAGACGAACGTCGGCAATAAGCTGCTCAAAATGATGGGGTGGAAGGAAGGTACTGGTCTTGGCGCAGATGGCGAGGGACGGGTGGACCCAATGTATGCGTTTTCTCTGCACATTTCGCACCAAGGTGATGTTGACAACAATCTGTAGCCAAACAGCGATTTATGCTACGGGCGCGGGTCTTGGCGCTAGCAAGGGCAGGGAAGTCGGTAAGCTCAGCGAAAACTACGTGCATTTGGCTCAGGATGCGGTGCGTGTAGTTTGTTTTCACGTACCCAAAATGATTATTTGACGAAGTGATGCAGGCTCGAGAGCGTTACGAAAATTCGTAACTTAGAAGCCTTACCAAGCTGATTATCAACCTTGGACTTTGTTCCTCTTTTGCTTGCCCTCTACTGTGCCATATTTTCGCTATTCGCGTGGAATAATAATAAATGCAATGATTTATTTAGGGGAATGTCCAAAAGGATACAATGACAGAGACGATGCTGTGAATGATAGATAAATGCTGTGAGGATAAAAGACTAATGTAGAGCGCCAGCTGAGCTTCAGGGAGCATCTACGCCAAGAAGAGACCCAAGACAGAGGCAAAGAGAACAAGTGGCACACTCTCAAGGTGTAAGCCCAAGGCTGAATTCGGCTTCTGGCTCGTCTCTGCTTTGCCGCCACCAGTGGTAGAGGGGGATGTAGATCCAGTGGCAGAAGCAGAACCTAACTTCGAGGCGAGAAGGGTAGCAGTGTTGACTGGCGAGGTAGGCGAGGGCGTTACGGTGGCGGTGCCTTCTTCATCGGTGAAGTAAGAGCACTACAAAAAGGTGTACTAGGAGTATAAATGGTTAAGAATGGACCAAAGTGGACGCACAGCTATAGGTTGTCCAAGACGAGAGTTCTGTGGCAGATCTGAGACTTAGCAACGAAGAACTCAGAATAGAAAAAGTGCATGTACCGTGATGTAGTCGTTGAGATTGAATACAGAAACGCCGATGTTCGGCTGAGACATATCTTGCGGCGCCTGGAAGTCTGGGCCTTGGGGCAAGAGGCAAATCACGTAACTGCATCCAATCGTAAGCCATAAAGAGCAAGGAAGGCTCTTATACATTGTCGCACCGATGGGGACCGCTGCCAAGGGGAGGTGAAGGTCCCGCATACTGTGTGATAGCAACTGCAGCATCAGTGGACACAGTCAGGGCGCCGCCAGAGCCTGAAAATATAGAGTTGAGAGACAGTGTGTGGGATGTTATAGTGAGATGCATGTACTAGCCAAGGTAGCCCCGTTAACGAGCCAGTGGCGGGTTTGTCCATTCGCCTCATCTGTGCCAACAATATCAGCATCTGCCATGACGACCGTAAAGGTGCCATCAAGCTTGACGGTGTTGTTGGCGGGAATAACAGTAAGTTGTGGTGTAGGTGCGACTTCTGGAGACGCGCAGTTTGTAATTGTTTATAAGTTATGTACGCATGAAAATTAGGCGGTCCTGAGACTCACGCGCTTTCGCAAGCTTCTGTCCAATGGAGATGTCTCCCAAACCGGGGAAATGGACGTTGAGAACACAGGCTAGGTTGAGAGTTGTAAACAGGGATGGCACAAGACCTGCGTTGGCGAAATGGGCTTGAGTAGCTAGCACGTCAAGAGCAGGACTGCTGTCGGTGGTTTGGGCCGAAATGAGGGGTGTGAAGAAAAGAGCGAGGGAGATGAAAGAGAACATTATTTGTTGATTAAAAATGGAGACTTGGAAGAGATGGAGCAGAGAAGGAATTTGAATCCCGCTTCGTTATAATGCGTGTTCAAGTCACGTGACTAGCGTACATGTCCACGTGAGCACATCAGAAATAGCATGTGAACTTGGGCGCTAAACAAACATAATCAATACGTAATGATTATTCTACAAGGTCCTGGATACTAAGTTACTAAACAACAGTCAACTGATGCAAGAGCTCTAGAGTAGTCAGATACAGATAACATTACAATATACACATTACGGAAAGGGTCATTGTGTGTCAGGCGTGGCAGATTCATTGTTGCTCTCCGTCGATGGAGCCGACGGCAGTGCATCCTCCGCAAGTGCACCATTTGCGAGCTCCAGCTCTGCCGCTAACTCTGCCGCTATTGATCCGGTCCTCAACCTTCGTCGTCTTGGTGGTGCTGATGGAGACGCCGGGATAAATGCCTCAAAGCCGTCTGACTTGAGCTGGGCCAACATGTCGCGTGCCATGTCCGCAGCATTGTTCCCCATGATGGTTTCGGTGGACAATGTCAAAGGTGCTAACGGGCGCGTGTTCGCACTGGGCCGCCGTGCTCTTCGCGGTCGTCGCCCAATGCTGTCACCACTCCTCAGCTTGTCAAGCAGCTTGTCAAGCACTGCAGTGTCCTCGTCTTCCTGCGCTGTCGCGGCTTCGATGGCCTTCTGCCGGTTAGCCTTCAAATCCTCCGCCGCCTGCTTCCGTTTCTCAACTGCTAGCTTCTCCTCAGCAGCTGTACAATTATCCATTTGGCATTTCTGAGGTGTATGCTCATTTAACAGCCTCTCTGGATTGATGACATGCGACTCACCCGATACGATGTTATAAAGGTCTTGAAGATGCCGTAAAATTCGGTGGACAACATGTTTTTATCATCTTCACCGAAGTACTTGACCACTTCCGTAAAGGTTGTCCCGGCAGAATTAACATCATCTGCTAAGTATTCTAGCTGTTTCGTTGCCTTTCCTAGGAACACCCACATTTGCTTCGGGTATTTGTCGTCGCTGTCCAAATCGGAGCAGTGATCCTTCAACTCTTGGCAGATCGTCTTGAGGCCTTCCCTAAGTTCTCCAAGTCCTTTACGAACATCTTGTAAATTCACTGAGGCATGAGTCTATGTCAATCCCTCTTCCTGGTGAATAAAACGTTGGTCACGTACCCCTGTAAGCCTCAGCGGGTTTACTAAGCTCCACCAAGAATTCCTGCATTTCAGCAAAGTGCTTGGATACCGTTCGCTCAAGGAAATGAAGCAAAGTAGTGTTGTTCACAGATTTCGTATCGACAAGCTAGATGTGCGAACATAAATATACCTGTAGGGCCGGTATACGATGAATACATGCCTTGTTGATGCTGCTAACACGGAAACCAAAGGCACCTCCCTTGATACCAGTGCCGTTCATGTAATTACCAATGAGAAGGATGAGCTGTGCAATGGGTAATGTTACTTTCAGCCTATGCTAAGATATACGGCAGACTTACACTCAGCAACTCCTTGAAATGACTAGCGCTTTGAAGAGCTTTGCTGGCTTCTGCCAGTTTACGCGCGCTCTGGGGGGAGAGGGTTTCAGCTGTGCAGGATAATTCAAGAGATGACGCACATACATCATCGAGAAGTACCCATTGCTCTTCAAATGAAATCTTGTACAACATGCCTTCGATGCGTGGAGCTAATCGCTCGATTTGGATCAACTTCACCATGAGACGGTCAGCTGGATGCAAGCCAGCGAGCTCCTCTGCGTCGGCATTCTTGTAAACGTTTAGTTTGCCAACCTTGCCTGACAATGAGCAATATGCATATGCGGTGGAGAGACGAAGAGCACTTGTTCTGGTGTAGGTACAACGCGCTTGAGCTCGCTTAAGAAGACCTGTGTGCAGACATCTTGATCGAATTCTTTGATCTTCTGTGCAAGCTGTTCTGGAGACAGTTTCTTTACGCGCTGAATTAGGATTTCTAGCGGAGGTCAAGGATAAATGCGGAAGTAGTCAGGATGGTGGCTGGCACGTACCGACACGTTTCTTGGTCTGCGGGTCGAGGACGCTCTTCAGTTCTGCGCGTTTCTGCCGGGCTGGTAGAGTGTCAGCGGAGCAATAGTTGTAGTAATATATACGAAACATACCTAGAAGATTTATGACTAGCTGCTTGGCCTTAAAATCTTCCTCCATCTCGGACCAAATTCCGTCACTTGCCAGAATCTTGAGCATCTCCTGTTCCTTCACAGGTTCTTTCCAGAGAGTGCGTGCGACCTGTTGTTGTGGCAGCTTGTCCCATTGGAGTTGCTTCATCTTTGTGCTTGGTGTTACCGGCATATCCTTTCGTGCTGATAGTAGCAAATTTAGGTTGGGGCCTAAGAGTGTGGAATTGCGTGCGAATCCAGGCGCCGAACCGGCCGCAGATAACAAAAAAGGTGGTGGGGGGGGAGGTGCACCAAAAGTAGGTACGGGTCCAGCTTTGCCAGGTGGAGGCGGTGGTGGCGGCGGCGGTGGCGGTGGTGGTGGTGGTGGTGGAGGCGGCGGTGGCGGCGGTGGTGCTGCATTTGTCGGGTCTATCCCCTCTGGAAGAGCGGGCAATATTGGCGACTGCTGGGGACTGCCATTCTGTGATGGTGAGTGATTTGGCCTGGCCCTCGAAGCGAAATGTTTGCCGAGTTGCTCAGCTAGCGAACCCAATCCTGGTGGGCGAGGACCGTCGACAATGGATGACGTCTGTGACGTCGAATGGGTATCTTCCGTCAAGGTTGTGAATCCGCTACGTGTTGAACGGCCGTACTCGCTATCACCATCTTGGTCATCTGCACCCTCTAGAAGGTCGTCCAGAGGGGCGGCAAGTAGGTTGTGAGATTTGTGCGATCGGCTGAGAGGACTTTCCTCAACAAGACGACGGGTATCTACACGTCGCGGAGAGCGGTTGATGCTTCGCGGACTAGATACAGAACCATCACGCGGAGCATACTGAAAATAGTACTTTAGCGCCGGTGAATGAAACATCTACTGAGCACATACGATCTTCACGCCCGCAGCGATCTGTTGCTGGATTTGCTCTTGCACATCAGCCTCGTCAGCATCCATGAATTGCGACACCCTGCCATTTGGAGCATCAGACATTTGCGCTGTTCCTGGCCTAGCGGTCTTTCTGGAATGGGGTCTTCGCTTCAAGCTGGACTTGCCCGGCGTCATATCCTGGTCCTCTTCCTCGCTCTCGTCCTCATCGTCATCATCGATATGACTGCGTTTCGTCATTCTTCGCTGCTCGTGATCACCCCTACCTTCCAAGATGTCGATGGTTTTAGTGCGCTGGAAATGCTTATCGAGAGTCTCGATAAGCGTTTTGCGATCCATACCACCAGTGTCAAAGATTTGATCCACTCCTTTGCCTACCTCCTTGAGCATTCTGAAGAGTTCATAAATCTGGGCCTCTAATTGAGCAATTTGTTCTTCATAACCTGCCTTCTGAGTCTCAAGTTGACCTTGTAGCCTCGTGACGTTGCCTCCGGAGGCTTGTAGTTTCTGTTCAAGAAGTACTATATCATCCTTCAACTGCCCAACGAGCCCTTCGCTACCTCGCGCAAGCTCGGCCTCCAAAGATTCCTTCTCTAACTGTAGACGACGCATGTCAGCGCGAGCCTTGGCGACTTCTGCCTCGACCTCGTGGTAATGGTCAGCGTCATTGAACTGGGCGATAATCCTGTCAACTGAACGGCCAAGCCGTTGCTCCCCGTTGCCGAGTCGTCTATCCATCACAATGTCTGTAACAAGCGAGTCCATGAGCTGGTAATAGTGTACCATGTCTGCACCTTCGTCTCGAATGAGTAGCAGATGCTGCAACATGGACAGAAAGAAATCGTGCGCTTTGGTATGCTCTGTTCTAGCCTGGAGAGCATGGTACACATCTTCCAAATTGGTCATATCCCGTAGGATATCCTGGTCATGACGATCTCGTAGTTGTCGCTCGTCTTCATCAAGTATATCTTGGAGACCTTCAAGGTGGCCCTCGAGCTCGACGACGGAGAAAGTATGGCACAGATCCACGATACTTTGCAGTCCTGCAGCCTCCATTTGTGCACGGTGATGAAGACGCAGATCTATATCATCTGTGTGATTCAGGATTCCAATGATGAGAAGAATGCTGTGAGTCTGGAAAGTCGCCTTTCAGTACTCATGATTATTATCATCGAAACGAAATGATCTACCGCATATTCATTCAGGGAGCCGTCCATTCCCGCATTCCGTCTAACTTCATCACTGGCGCCTACTAAGCTACCCATCTTCCCTCGACCAGCCAAGGATACCTCTATGCTCTTAAACCAGTAAGCATACGGTGTATTATGGTCTCCATTAGCGACGCTAAGGGCTTCGAGGGCATGTATCACAAGGGATACTGCGTCAGAAAGGTAGACAAAGTATATGAGAATTTCAAGGATGGTTTTCCTCGTCGCTATTCGGGGCGAGCTCAGAGAGGACGCGATTTGGGTAACGAGATTTGGCGTAGGTTTTGGGATACCCTGACGGAGAAAGTGAGACATGACGCAAGATAATGTGAGCTTTGCTTGATTGACCTTGTTGTTGAGAATATGCTTTAGGCATTTGGCGATCTCATACTCCAATTGGTTATCGGCATTCTGTCTGATGCATGGCGCATAAGATACTGCCTGACACAAGTGCCGAAAGGTAAGGCGGTGCAAACATACCGCTGATTACATTTCCGACTAATATGTGAGAGGGTCTGCGCTAGGACGGATGGTCCTTGGATATCAATGAACTGACGAAACCATCTGGGGAATCAGATGTGAGTTTGACTGCAGTATAATATGATTAGTGCAAAGGCCAAGACAGCAGACTTACGTTACTTGTCCACTTCTCAAACAAACCAAGAGGCCTGACGCTTGCTTGTGCGTGATGGTCTTGTCAAGAAACTTCTTGACATACCATTCCGGTGATCCCTCATCGATGATGGCAGGCGCGCCGGACTCCATTTGTTTTCTCGCTTGCTCCTCCCTTACCTTAGCCTCATTCCACCTAATCCGCTCGTCACCTTCCACCATATTCCATTTCTGGCTTGTCGAAAGCAGTCCGAGATCAGGAAGGCCACGCCTGCGAACAAGACTTTCAAAGAGAGCTTCTATTTGGTCGTCGTTATCTGGGCGAGGGAAATAGAAATCATCATGTCCCAAAAGTTTATGGAAGGGAGAAGTTAGGTGTAGATGTGTATCGGATGATGCGACTGACTGTGCATAACGCGACGTGCGGTTGCCTTCAGAGCGAGTTGTAGCGTTAGAGATCGGACGAAAGGTAGTGGTAGAGCCAGAGTTCGACGGCAATGGGAGATGGGTAGAGGCTGGGGAGGGATAATTGCCAAATTCGACTAGAGAAGGACTCCGTTTACCGGAGCTCTCACTCTGTCGGAGGCGACGAGCGGCGGGTGTGCGTGGTATTGAAGGATCGACGGACTCGTTATAGAGAGTAGAGGAATCGTCGGTCACGAAGGAGGAGCTGGGAGAGGAAGGGCGTGCGCTAGATGCGCTGGAAGCTGTATACGCGCGTTCTCGGTCACTGCGACTACGCTGCATGGTGTGTACATTGAACTCGGTTCCGTTGGTAGTGAGAGTAGGGTTAGTGACAGGTGCGGATATATTCGGTACGGTCGTTGTACGGAAAGGTTGGGACGAGCCATTGAGAGGTAAGGGCAAGCCTTGTGGTGCCTTGTCGTAGGGGACAGAGCGAAAGTCCTGGCTAGAGACAGAAGACTGTCGTGGCCGAGGTTTCATGAGACCAAGGAGGGTGTCCATGACGAATGGGCTGAAGGAAGCGGGCAAGTCAGTGGCAGACGAAAGCAAAGCGGTACAGTCGTAGTTCGCGCCACTTTTCTCTCTCATGTCTCTTAACTCCTCCATCCGTCTTATTGACCATCAAATATCTGCTTCCACCGACCCTCGCCACATCCTATTGCTCAAGACTCGTCGAAATCATTTGGCTCCCATCTCCCGTCTCCCCCCTTCCTTGCTCACCTCCATCTTCTTGTTTTTTCAAGCCAAGAAGGTCTTCCACGACGATCCACCAACATGGTTAAGCATCACTCATGTTTGCCGGCATTGGCGCGAGGCTGCAGTTGACTGTGCCTTGATGTGGACTCACATCATCTTCTCCCCCCCACAGTGGACCGATGTCATGCTAGCTCGGTCAAAGTCTTCCCCTCTCATTTTCCGTCTCAATCTTCGTTACATTGAGCACAATCACGACAAACGGTTGGCATTCAACGCTTTCCTTTCTGCCTTGCCCCATCTGGAACGTGTAAAACACCTCTCATTACGTATCCCACTGGCCTTTGGCGATGAACTCATCGCTGCCCTGAGTCCTCATTCGCCCCACCTTTTAGGATGCCTCGATATGCAGATATTTTTTGGGTCTTGTGAGATTCCGAACAACCTATTTGCCATGAATCCGTCGAACTTGCGTCGTCTGAGACTCCAGAAATGCGGAATCGATCGACAATCTCCTCTTTTCTCCAACGCCTTAACTGAGCTAATGCTGCACTGGATCCACGAGCGCAATCGCTTGCCGTTGCCTGACCTCCTGGCATTGTTGCGAAAAACGCCCAATCTACAAATTCTCGATTTTCTCGAGGCATTGCCTTCACCTCCAGACGTCATCACGACTCTTCCACCAATACTGTCAGATACGATTTTATCCCCCGTCCATCTTCCTGTGCTGTCTTTGCTGGTGCTTTGCGGTCCTCTCTTGAGCTGCGCTGACTTTATGCGCTACATTGTATTCCCTGTTGAGGCGGCGGTTCACCTCCACTGTCGTCAAAACCCTGCAAACACATTTCCATTATCGTCATTTCCCGTAGTGCCGCAGATGCTTTCTACGTATTTCGACCAGGATAGGAGTTCAGGAATTTGCCATGTTGAGTGTACTCAACACCTTACGGACATCTCTTTATGGGTAGCTGCACCAATTGTGACTCGACCAGGACTTCTTTCTACACGGTTGAAGGTCATTTTCACCTTGCCCAGAAGCATGGAAGATACGGGCATCGCATCATGTATGCTCGACACACTCCTTTCGGCCCCTCTTGAATTTGCCCTCGCATTCAACTTCAGCGCCAAGATTACCTGGACAAACCTACAATGGCGCACCGTTCTTATGCGATTATGCTCAGCGAGGTCTCTGGAAGTTGGTGGACACCTGGCATATGAGTTCTCTGAACTCTTTAATGAGATCCACTCTGAGGAATGCAGCAGTATACCTCTTTCCACATTGACAATACTTCAAATCAGCAACGCTCATTTCTCGTTTCCTGTGGGCCATAATCAGCTCATGCGCAACTTGCGAGATGGCATCAAGAAACGCGCGTCTCTAGTCAAGCAGAAGCTCACCTTGTTGATCCGGGACTGTCACATTACCCCTGAACAAGTCTCTACCCTGCAGTCGCTATGTGCTGTCGGCGTGCACGTAACGGGAGTACCAGAGACTTGGGGAGTAGGAGAATCCGATAGCGAGGATGGTTTGACAGCCAATGAAGACACGGACGATGATGAGAATGACTCATTGGAATCTTCCGATGACGGCGGTCTTGGTTTTGACATGGTACATGGTGGCTTCTGATGGTCAAATATGTTGTTCTATGAGAGAATGAGTTTTGTTCTTGTCATATCGGACATTTTATCGTTGCCTTCTACGTAGGCAGGAGCCGTGTCAGATATTGAAGAGTTAGACCTGGTATATCAACCTCATATATAGCTGCAGTTGAATATTATAGTACCTGCGAGTTTGCAACGCAGAATATGAATGAGTCCTTGCAAACGCCACACAGTAACTGTACGGCAGCAAGAGTGCGGTCCGTGGAGTGCCGGCATGATAATCGCTGACTTCAAAAATAAGCTTGATAATCTTCCACGGACTCATAAATCATAACTCAATATTTCTACAATTGCACGCTGCTGCTGCTGCTGCTGCTGCTGCTGGACTTCACAACTCGGTTTCTTCGTGAATCAGTCTAGTCTATATCACATTCGTTCCCTCAACCTTCAAGTTCATGATGGCACCTATCGGAAGCACCACCTCGTGTATGTCCCGCCATTTACCACGCGGTTTCTCTTGTGGCTGACATCGTCGGGGCAGCTGTCGTGATCGCCGCAATTCTCGTCGGGATCGTCCTTCTGTCGCTTCTCATCATCTTGGTGCATATGGTCCTGCAAAATCAGGCGCGGATGTTGGCGTCAAGCGTCAGGCGCTTGCGTGGCGGACACAATGAACCCGTGCAGAATGAGTGTTTGGATAAAGTGTCAGCCGGCGCAACGTCGAAAATCTCCTTGACACTCTCCCCATCTCAGCCAATCATCCTCAGCGTGCGGGTTGACTCTGAAGGAAGCACTGAGGGTATAAAGCTCATCTTGACTCCGCCGACACCGGTTAAAGCGCTGTGACTTTACTATGGTGTTCATGATCCCCCCTCGACGTCTGTACATTTGCGAATCTTAGCATCAATCGGCATGTCATTCTGACACATGCTAAATTGTTTCGAATTCCATCTCGTCCATCCACACTATTTATGCATGGTGTTATGAATAATCTATATCTTCGGTACCACGCGACGCACCTGATGGAACAGAGGTGGGTAAAATGGCTTCACGAAAGCCGGAAGAGTACTTTACATACATTGATCCTGCGATAAAAATGTAGGGCCAAGAAACCTCTTGCGTCCTTAAAACACGATGCTTACGCTTGCCATCTAATGAAGGTCAGATAGCATGCGAGAACGGGCACACGAAGTGCGTGAGCGCACTGTATTGACAAGATGAGTTCCATATATAATCATCACCACGAAAGCGATGGAGAAACGGAAAAAATTTGAACCAGAGCATCTGTCAGCCTCTCGAAGCTAATATTGCTCCCCCCGTATGAGCATCAGTGTTAACCACCACCCCTACATTTTGTCACTGGCTCCTGCCCCAACGTACTAGTCCGGGAAAACCACGCAGACGTTCCGACCACCTTTCACCCAAGAACTCCATCATCCCTCCTACTCATGCCCACCAGGAAGCATTGGCAGATTCTGCTGCTCTTGGCCCAAAAGATGACAATAACGACTCGACAGATCTTTCCGCCACCATCGAATGGTGAAACATACAGCATCCGCTCGCCAGATCCGAACTCACTTGCAGACCCATGCCCGTCATCCTGTTTGTGCTCCATCAGCGCCCCTTCTCTCGATCACGCAAAGTGTACAGATATTCTAGCCGACAGAAGCGTCCTCGCAACGGAATACTTCTTGCCATCAAGTATCTGCAAGTTGTCCAGCTGACGATACATCATCCACAAACGGTAACGAGAGCAAGTCTCTGTTGCAATGGCCCTTAGGACATGCAACACCGGTCGATGGTAGATGGAATCAGATACTGAAGCAACTAAGCTGACACAAGAGACAACAGGTAAACCACGCAATGAGCCTTCAGTTGGGTCATTGAACATCTGTACCATGCCCGAGAAAGAAAAGGACTGGTTGCCGACCGGAGAAGGATGAGCGTGCAATGGATCCAGAAAGCAGCTCCAAGATAGGGTCTTGGCGGGTAAAGCTGATTGACAAAAACCATGTCGAGTCGCTACAGCTGTCATCTCATAGACCGATGATGCGTCTGCAGCAGCTTCAACACCAGAAATAAGAAGTCAGGAAATCCCGAGGTGATCTGGTGAAAGCCAGGATACTCATGTAGAGCATGTCATAAGACACCTTCCTGAATGGAAGGGCATCAGTTGGGGGGCTGACAGATGTACATTGACAATGCCAATAACATTATCAATGCTCATGCATAATGGTGTTGCCAAATGTCAATCAAGCCTCTCACAGGCTGCCAGTCAACGGCAGTGACGCAGAACCTCTCTGGCAGTCAGCTCGTCGCCTCCAACAATCCTGTGCGTACCCTTATGTCCAGACTTGGTCGTGCACAACCCCTGTGATCCACTGTCGTGATGCCACTACGCCATGTGGATTATGCCGCATGCGCCGACGCTTTAGGATCCCAGCTTCAACCTACTGCCATGATTCAAAGAAAACAGCAGACAGGGAGAAGTGATCCACGGTGAGCATAGAGCCACATAAGGATCACCGGGTTGAGCACAGAAGCATACAATGACCCTTCAATCTTTGACTTCCGTGCTCGAGAAAGAGTCAGAGACTCGGGTAGGCCTGCGATATATGCGGATAGCTTTGGAACGACTTCAAGAAGTCACTACCTCCCTCGGTCAGTCTGCCCTCAACAATTGAGAATCAGAACACGAAGACAATGTGCAAGTGTTATGGACATATGGTGATTGAGGCGGTAGAGACCTTGTTACGAGGTCGGTGGGTAACCTAGCCCCAAAGGCTACGACCTCTTCCTTTGCAGCCTTCTGTCTGTGACTTGCTCGCTTCCAGTCGTTCTCCCCAAGATACCCGAGACGCTTCTCTGGTACTCATTGGCACAATTTCGGGAGACCTGCATGGATGACCTTGTGTCATCCTGGGGCTACCTTCCTCATCCAAGGCGTCTGCACCCGTTCCCTAGCAACGCATACACGAGACAGCCGCGAACAATATTCACAACAGCTCAAAGTAGCATTCTGTGTGGAGGGAAGCAAGCAGGAGACACCAAGAATCAGGTTCCCGAGGCAGCACGGACAAAGATCCATATGTAACCTGCAAGGTTTACAGAAATTGTAGATCGCCTTTGAAGCACTTTCCGAAGAAGCATGGAGGAGCGACTGGAGGGTCATCGCAAGCGAAAGCAGAAGACTGCGCAGTCAAAGTACGCCTTCTTTGGAGTATGTCCAAACTCAGACAGCATCATGAGTCAACGCGTTTGGTTCAGGATTGTCAAGAGTATGACGGTCACCATCGTCACAGAATGGCACAAAGAGAGGCCCGTAAGCAAAATTATCACGAGGCCCACCCCTAAGCACTTAGGGTTAGAATTCATCCTGGATGACCAGAATGTATCATGTTAGCTGATGGCAACGATCAGGTATGGAGCAGGGGTGGCGGACCCGTCACGGACGGGGACCTAGGGCGATGGGGGTCATCGGAAAGGTATGAGAGCGCGACGAGAGACATCTACGAGGGTTTAAAGCTGCAGATGAAAGGAGCGGTCATCAAGGACGTGAGACAGCAGACCACGAAAGCATACCGGATGATGGATTGAGACGCGTAGAGACGTATTATCGCATCCATATTTGTCTTTATTTGCATGCCATTGTACTATGTAAGTTATTATTAACTCAGACGAATGGCACGTGGAGCGTGAGAATTAAGTACCTGCATGTTAATTATTGAAAGCGTTCATCCTTTGCAACCACCCTCCGGTCCATGGCAGAAAACATTTACAACAAGGGAACCAGGGTCTGGTTTGCAGACAAGGAGCAAGGATGGATCTCTGCAGAAGTTAGCAACGTTGTGAAGGGTTCA
Source organism: Albatrellus ellisii (assembly GCA_003314395.1). NCBI lineage: Eukaryota > Fungi > Basidiomycota > Agaricomycetes > Russulales > Albatrellaceae > Albatrellus > Albatrellus ellisii. Next base: position 44,392 of record QLPN01006324.1, on the reverse strand, counting down.
GATGGCAAGGTCAAGCTTTCCTTCGTTGATGAACGCGGCAAGGTCTGTGTACAGCGCGCTCTCTCAGTACTGTTGCGTCTAACAGCCCCATCTAGGAAATTCATATCGACACGACCGGCAAAGATATTAAAGGTGGAAAGGATGATCTTCCTCCTTTACGAAACCCTCCTCTACTGGAGACTGCAGATGACCTTGCTACGCTATCACATCTTAATGAGCCCTCAGGTGAGTTCTCTTTGACTTATCCCACTTTGTTCTTGTATGACCAAAATAATGACAGTATTACATACGATCCGGAATCGTTATGCCCAGCACAGTATCTATACCTATAGTGGTATTGTCCTGATTGCTGTCAACCCTTTCCAACGCGTCACCCTCTATGGACCGGAAATCATCCAAGCCTACAGCGGCCGAAGAAGAGGCGAGCTGGAACCGCATCTCTTTGCCATAGCAGAGGATGCCTATACGGCCATGAGAAAGGAAGGCATGGGTCAAACGATCATCGTGTCAGGCGAGAGGTAATTTTTTACTGGTTTTCTGTCAGCTTGACATCATTTAACACCCATTCTCTCTAGTGGTGCTGGAAAGACTGAATCGGTGATTATTTACACCAGTGCGCCAATTGGATAATCAACTAATTGCCTATAAAGGCCAAGTTCATCATGCGGTATCTTGCATCCATCAACCCTCTAGATTCGAATGCAAAGACAAAGACTAAGTTGTCCTTGGACGAATCAAGTGAGGTTGAGCGGCAAATACTGGCTACGAATCCCGCTCTTGAGGCTTTTGGAAACGCAAAGACGACACGCAACGACAACTCTTCACGCTTTGGAAAGTATATTCAGGTTTGTTTACCGCCTGCGATCAAGAGGCCTTGGTACTGACAGTCATTACAGATTCTTTTTGATGGCAAGCAGGAAATTGTTGGCGCGCGCATCCGCACGTATCTCTTAGAACGCTCACGGATTGTTTTCCAACCTACTACAGAACGAAATTATCACATCTTCTACCAGTTATGTGCGGGGGCGCCACTGAAGGAGCGAAAAGATCTCGGGCTGGATTCCGATATCACCAAATTTCACTATCTCAAGCAAGGCGGCCCTCAATCAACACCAATACCCGGAGTTGATGACGCTGAGGAATTCAGAACAACTCAGCACGCTCTATCCACTATTGGTATCAGTGTCGAGAAGCAATGGGCGGTTTTCAGGCTCCTTTCGGCACTTCTTCACCTTGGGAATGTGAAGATCAATCAGCTGCGGTCAGAATCCACGGTAGACGACAACGATCCCGCATTGTTGTTGGCGACACGATTCCTGGGTGTGGATAAAGCCGACTTCAAGAGGTGGACGATCAAGAAGCAGATTGCTACGCGTTCTGAAAAGATCGTCACTGCCCTCAATGCTGCGCAGGCTACCGTCGTCCGAGATAGTGTAGCAAAATTCGTTTATGTCTGCCTATTCGAGTGGCTCGTGGCGATTGTCAACGAGAGCTTAGCTGGAGAGAATGGTGAAGCTGAAAAACGTGCAGAGATGTTCATCGGCGTTCTAGATATCTATGGCTTTGAGCACTTCCAGAAGGTGCCTTACTTTTCTGCATAAAATGATGTGCGCTTATCTTTGGTATCTAGAACTCTTTCGAGCAGTTTAGCATCAATTATGCTAACGAGAAATTGCAGCAAGAGGTTGGGTCATGTCGCATAGTTTTGGAACATGGGAATGTGCTGACACATTTCTCAGTTCAATGCACACGTATTCAAGTTGGAGCAGGAAGAATATGTGAAGGAGGAAATCAACTGGACATTCATTGATTTCTCAGACAATCAGCCTTGCATCGATGTCATCGAAGGCAAGCTGGGAGTGCTTGCTCTATTAGATGAAGAAGCACGTATGCCGTCTGGAACGGATGCTTCATTTCTGCAAAAACTTCAGACACAACTTTTGAAACCGGAAAACAAGAATGTTTTCAAAAAACCTCGCTTTGGTAACTCGGCGTTTACGATCGCACATTACGCATTGGATGTTACTTACGAGGTTGATGGCTTTTTGGAGAAAAACCGCGATACGGTCCCAGACGAACAGATGAACCTCCTTGCTTCGACGAAGAATCCGTTCCTACGTGAGGTCCTGGATGCCGCTCTTGCTTCTACGAAGCCGCCAGAAAGTCCAAATCTCACATCTCCAGCTGTTTCTGATTCTGGCAGTGGCGGCTCTCGCCGCTCCTCTCTCATCCCAGATCCTGGACGCCAATCTCTTGTCAACTCCGCTGCGTCAGGATCTAGGAGGCCAGGCGCTGTAGCTCGGAAGCCAACACAGGCATCTATCTTCAAGGCTTCACTCAATAACTTGATGGACACGCTTGGAATAACGAACGTACACTATATCCGTTGCATCAAGCCCAATGAGCAAAAAGAAGCTTGGAAGTTCACACCTCAGCAGGTTCTTGGCCAGCTACGCGCTTGTGGTGTTCTCGAAACCATCCGTATAAGTTGTGCTGGTTATCCTACTCGGTGGACATATGAGGAATTTGCCGAACGGTGAGTTCCTTCATCTCCCGTTTTTTTTCTCAGGCAGTCATCCTCATTATTTACAGGTATTACATGCTTGTCTCGTCTACTCAATGGGGTCCTATGATACAGGCTTTGGAATTGAGGGCGCTTTGCGCACTCATCCTCGAAAATACGATCAATGATCCCGATAAATATCAAAGCGGCAGTACGAAGATTTTTTTCCGAGCGGGCATGCTGGCGGCTCTTGAGGCTCTGCGATCGGACCGCCTTAACGCGATGGTCACCGTTGTCCAAAAGAACATGCGGCGGCATATGGCAGTGAAGAAGTATCAAGAGTTACGTCATGCAACCATCAAGATCCAGACATGGTGGCGCGGCGTCGTGGCAAAACGCCTTGTCGAGTTCATTCGGCGGGAAACAGTCGCAATCCGTCTACAAAGGGCCTGTCGTCGATATCAACAGAGAAAGAGATTTCTCGATGTCAGATCGGCAGTCATACATTTCCAAAGCCGTACGTCTCACTCATTCTTGTTCTAGTCGCCATCTCATGCTGGTATTATTAGGTGTTCGCGGTGCACAGGCGCGTCGTGCTTACAGGGAGCGAAAGCACAAACATGCTACTGTGCTCTTGCAATGCCTGTTCCGCGGAATGTAAGGAGCTTGAGACGAATTTGGAGACATCTGCTAACATATCATCTTCAGTTTGGCACGCAGATCATTCCGCTCGGATGTCCGCCGTGTTATTTGGATGCAAGCTTGTATCCGGCGGCGGCTGGCTCGTAAGCAACTTAAGACTCTTAAAGCTGAAGCCCGCTCCGTCTCCAAGTTCAAGGAGATCTCATATCGGCTGGAAAACAAGGTCGTCGAGCTTACTCAAAACTTGCAGAAGCGGACTGAGGAAAAGAAGGAGCTGCAATCCAAATTGAATGATGTTGAACAACAACTGCAAGCATGGATGGTTCGGCTGGACGAATCTGATTCAAAAGCGAAGCAATTGCAAGCGGATCTCGTTGCTGCCCATGCCGATGTTGCTCGTAGAGACGAACTGTTACAAGAAAAGGGGAGGATTGAAAAGAGGCTCGAGGAAACACTTGCCGCGGTGGAAGAGAGAGACAATGCGATTCGGAAATTGGAGAGCGACGTTGCCCGCAAAGCCGCAGATCTGGAGTCGCAGCAAAAACGGTTGGAGAATATCCCTGTACGGACTTCTGACGACAACTCTGTTATCACCACTCTCAAGAACGAAGTCAGCAGCCTTCGTGAGCAGCTCAATAGGGCGAACGCCCTTATCTCACTCACTAAAGGCGCCCGCGAGCCTGTATCCCCAACATTCGCTCCCACTCTGCGTCCCATTGAATCCCACCCACCGAAGGCCAATGGTGCTACACTTGGCGCACTTGATCAAAGACACCAACGAAGACATAGCTCTGCCGGCGTCTATGCTCTTGTTCCAGATCACCGGTTATCTGCTGATGAGGTGATGACGACAGCGAAACGAAGCGAGGCTCTTAATCCGCGGGCTGTCTCTGTTGCATACAATGGTGAAGATGGAATCCCTCGCTTTCGTGGCAATGGTCTCTCCGACATTCGCGATGACCCTTCGCAAGAAAAGATTCGTTTACTACAAGACATCAAACATCTCGACGCAGACGTCCTCGAGGGTCTTATCAAAGGTCTCAAGATTCCACTGCCAAGCCTGACCAATCCTTCCGCAGTGAAAGAAATACTTTTTCCTGCCAATCTCATCAGCCTTGTTACAAACGAGATGTGGAAGTATGGCCTCATACCTGAAAGCGAGCGTTTCTTAGCAAACGTCATGCAGACTATTCAGGCGCATGTGATGGTGATATTTGACTTCCATCCTTTAGTTTAAACAGTTCAGCTGACGTTCTTCCAGACTTTCACCGGCGAGGATGCAATTATACCTGGCATCTACTGGCTATCTAATGTGCACGAAATGTTGTCCTTCATCTGTGTCGCAGAGTCCGATATGCTTCAAGGAATAGGGCCTGGCGAAGAAAGAGTCGTGCGGCCTTTTGATTGGTCCGATTACGAGCACCTTGTCTCTGTCGTGAAGCACGACCTTGACAGCCTCGAGTATAACATTTACCATACGTGGATGACAGAAACGAAGAAAAAGCTTTCCAAGATGGTCATTCCCGCGCTCATCGAGAGCCAATCACTTCCAGGCTTCATAGCGAGCGACGGAGGAGGACGCCTCTTCAACCGGGTGTTCAACTCGAACAGTCAGCCTGCGTATAGCATGGATGATATTCTCGGCCTGCTGAACAAAGTCTGGAAGAGTCTGAAGAGCTATTACTTGGAGGAAAGCGTTGTGCAGCAAGTCATGACAGAACTCCTCAAGTTGATAGGAGTAACGAGCTTCAACGACCTGCTCATGAGACGGAATTTCTCGTCGTGGAAACGCGGTACGCTGATTGTCTTATGCCTTTCTGATCCAGATCTTATGAGTATGGTAATCAGCCATGCAAATTCAATATAACATCACCCGGATCGAGGAGTGGTGCAAATCACATGATATGCCTGAAGGGACTCTTCAACTCGAACATTTAATGCAGGCAACAAAGCTATTGCAATTGAAGAAGGTCCGTACATAGTGAACCGTTACGAACACCGGTATTCAAGCCCTGAATGTAGGCAACTGCTGCCGATATTGAAATCATCTACGATGTATGTTGGATGTTGAGTCCAATGCAAATTCAGCGCATGTGCACAAACTACTATGTGGCCGACTACGAGGTACGTCTCAGTTTTTGACCTTTTATACCGTTGGTCACGACCTCTTGTAGAACCCTATTTCTCCGGAGATTCTACGAATTGTCGCGTCTCGTGTAGTTGCTAACGATAGGAACGATCATCTGCTGCTTCCCGAAGCAGAGGAAGTATACCCGTACGAACTCCCACTTCCTCGCGAAGTGTCTGGTCTAGAGACGTACGTCCCTGCTTATCTCAATGTATCCCATCTCCGCCGGCTTGCTGCGCTGGTCGCATGAAGGCCTTGTAGAATGTTACCTTTCCGGCGCATTTCTGCTAAACTGTCGTAATGTAAGGGATCTCTTGTTCCATCTATAATATAATACTTTCGTTCGTGTACCGTATGGACCGTGTACCGTGCACTGTTCTCAAATTAGTTTACGGACAAAAACTCAGCGAATAAAGCTTCTTCAAGGGACAAGAAAAGTATATAAAAGCCTCAAGTACTATGTTCGTCAGGCAGAAGGATCTCGAGTACAAGACATGAGCCATCTTCGACCTGTTCAGATAATGCCTGATCGTACTGAAGCCGGAATCGACAGCTGGAATTCCCTTGGTCAACTCTGGACAACCGATATGGCTTGACCTGGCCGTCAACAACGAGTAGAGTAGAGGGACTGAGTAAATAATACGTACAGAAGATTCTGATCTAGGGAGCCCAAACTGAGTCGAGATCAAGTCAAATGCTTTACCGGCTCCAATAGACTGTTCAGCAAACAATGAGTGCCCAATCCGCCGGTTCCCTAGGAGTGCCTCACTAACCTTGCGGAACCAGAGCGTCTTCTCTGTGGCAACGTCAGCACCCATTTTCACCGTGACGTGAAGTCGTTGGTCCAACGGCACAGACGCTGCACCGTCCTTTAGATCGCCAGGTTCAGCGCGGTGGCGCATTTTCATCAACTGAATCTTCTGAAACTGCGCTAGTTTCTTTGGATCTAGCGGGACCCTGTGCGATGGTAAAAACATAGGTATCTTCTTCTTCAATGCGGAGGGAAATTTTGCGGCAAGCAAGGCTTGCACCGTACCATTGTTCGATGGTGTCTCTGGTTCTGGTATCGGGCACGAATGACTTGGTGGATGTCGATGTCTGAAGATAGAATGTGAGACGAAGCACCTTAACACGAAATGCCATTCTTACCTGACACAGTATGCGAGACGGCAACCAGGACAGAGAGCAGGGATTCTTCCATTTACATCCTCATCGTCCTTAATGAAAGACTCCAGTGCAGGGTTCGAGCAGTTGATCAGTGCACAGCTCTTGAGCTCTTGCCAAGCTGAACGGGACTTGTTCTGTCGCGACAGGTCTATGGGACAATTGTGAGCATCTGGAAGGATGTGTTGTCTACAGAACTGCTGGTTGCAGATGCATTTTATGGGCAGGAGATCTAATTGATGACAGGAAGACAGAGCGCAGTGTGCACCGATAGGATGTAGGTCCATGCTGCAGTAGTGCAGTGGATTCCAATTGTAGCTTTAAGTAAAGCACCTATCCCAGGGTTAGGGTCCACACTCTCGCCATGAACATCATAGTAGGTGCCGACATTGTTCATGGCCAATCTTCAAACTCATTTCGTATCTTACAGGAAACATTATTCGGACGAACGGTTACCACTGCGGAGCGCCTACGGCAGCACCAGCGTGCCTTGGCCAAGGCGCAACGAGAGCTTGACCGCGAGCGCTCCAAGCTCGAACAGAGCGAGAAGAAACTCATCATAGACATCAAGAAGAGTGCGAAAGCGAGCCAAATGGTATGCCTACTATAGCTGGGAGTCTTGATGCATGTCAACCATTACATGCGGCTCTATTCTAGAACGCATGTAAGGTCATGGCGAAGGATCTTGTGCGCACTCGTCGCTACGTACAGAAGTTCTACCGGATGCGTACACAACTGCAGGCCGTTGGCCTTCGTATGCAGACACTTCGGAGCAATCAACAAATGGCAGAAGCGATACAAGGTGCTACTCGAGTACGTATTCTTGATTGTCATCATCGTCGTTGCCACACGCCACTCAAACATTGTAGGCGATGAAGAGTATGAACCGTGGGCTGAATCTACCCGCTATTCAACGTATCATGAATGAATTTGAGAGAGAGAGCGCCACTATGGACATGAAGGAGGAAATGATGGATGAGGCAGTTGATGACGTGATGGATGACGAACTAGAAGACGAGGAAGAGGAAGGAGATAAGATCCTGAAGGAGGTCTTGGATGAAATAGGCATCAGCATCTCACAACAGGTTTGCCTTGCCTGTCCACAGTTGTCTCCCACAAATCAATTTACTCTTCCTCCAGCTCACAAATGTTCCAACAAACATTGCGACAACCTCCCCCCTGCCCACAGGACGGCTGCCCGTCGCGCTTGGCGGCGGTGCAACTCCCGCATCGGGCAATACGGTGTCTACTGGGGAGTCGTCATGCGGAAACGGGATGTCTGATGAAGATGCCTTGCAAGCCCGTCTTGATGCCTTACGCAGAGGCTAATGTTTCCTATGCCCAGACAGCCACCAACCATCCAGGTTCCCTTTCTACCTTCTGCTATGAACTCTGAAGCATTTCAGTATCATATGCAGTGTTAGGGGAGACAAGTGTTCAGTTGGTGGAAGATATCTTTCAGGTGCTCTTTTACGGTAATGTATGGAACCAAAGCAATTATACTCTGAGGCCTGAAATTGTACGGGCATCTTGCTCGTTCAATTTCCAAGGGATGCCTGAGCTGCTATAGAATTCGTCTACGTCCTCCTCTTGATCCAAATTGAGCAAGGTTGCGACTTGTTGTAATCGTACAAACTTCTCTCGAATGTCACCAAACACAGTTTGTGATGAGAGATACGTGATGACTGAACGCAAGTCACGATCGAAGCGTATTGCTCCCAGCTACTAGTTGTTAGCATCGTTTACGGGCCATGCCAATGTCAATCACCCCTCACCTCACTATACTTCAGGCCGAGAACTATCTTCTCCCAAGGACGTATTAGCACATCCAGCGCTAGCCCGAAGATGAGGCGGAAGTTGGTCTCAGTGAACGTATCCTGCGCACGATCAGTAAAGATCTTTATGCAATATGTCCTGACGTGCCTTGTATTCCTCAATGAGATTCTCCCATGCCTTAATGAAACGCTTGCGGACTACGTCAGTGTACTCAGACGTGGCATAAGCATCTTCATCGAGCACATAAGACACGTCTTTGTAAACATCAGTCAGCAGAGTTCGTAGTCTTGGGCGCAGCAGCTGGTTGAACAACTGTTCGATGCCAGACTGTGTGCAATGTCATAAATAATAGTGTTGAGCTTTCTTATTAAAGGAACATGTTTCTTACCCGAAGGATTGAACGAAATTTCTGTATCAGTGTATTAAAAGACATAAGACAGGACTTTGCGGTCTCAATCTCATCGGGAAGATAGTTTTGCGATATTATTGGGGAATTGATGAGATCCTTTATGAGTCGTTCCGTATGTGACGCGGAAACGTCGAGGTCGTTCAAGAGAATCTGAAGACATGTTAATCCAAGGAACAAGATAAATCAAAACTACACACGATGAACGACAAGCGATTTTCCCTCTCTACTTTCTCTCCTCGACTCACGCCTGCTGTACGATAAACCTCGTCCATTTTGCGCCTGATCACAGCTGCATATTCTCGTTCAACCACATCAAGTAACGATCCAGCCGTGCGTTCAACGATATGTGGAGAACCGGTAGATAGAAGACGAGACAATACTACTTTCAGAATGTAGAAGGCATCATCAGGCGTAGTAGTGATCACAGGCGACGAAGTAGCATCATAGGTAGAGAGACGATGAGCCTGTAAAGGACGTGTTGAGATCATTAAGTAAGTCATAGTCTAGCAAAGAAAGTACCTTGTCAATTGCGCTGCGTGTATACCAGACCTCAAGAGGTTCATAATAAGTATCCAGGAGGCCATCAAATAGCTGGTTGCATGCAGACGAGTCGACTGTTTCAAGCCCGTCCACGGTGCCAAAAGTGGTTTTGGCTGAATTGGCAACTTTCAGATCTCCATTTTCATCATTCTGATCATCGGCAGAATTCTGTAAGAGTTTCGTGAGCTGTAATATGCTATGGCACACAGGAGAAAGCTTGAACCTTCAATCGATCAAAAAGAAAGCGGCGGAATAGGTTCCATCGGCTTGCCATGCCTGCGACCTCAGTGATGACTTTGTCGATCTCGCGCGGGTCAACGTCATCTTCTGGTACGTGAGTTTGATTAAGTGGGCGTCGTGATAAATTGGGTGATGCGATAGTGATATTGAGGCCGGCACTGGAAATATCTGAGAGCTACGAGACATGAAGAGAAGGATATGGCACAGTAAACACGGACATACTTTACGCTTTACCGATCTCTCCTCTTCCCAGCCGTCCATCAAGCTTTGTGATACTCGGGCACATTCTTGCAGAAGTCGCGTGATAACGCTTACCATCTTTCCAGCTCCATAATACTTCTCAACAATAGGTTGATGCTGATCGACAACCATAGCAATACTTTCGAGGAGAGCCGTCAGTGCAGTGATGAAGTACAGTGGTGAAGATGCTGCAAAAACTGGTCAATCACCGCCAAACGCGAACACAGAAGAGTTGCTTACTTTTAGCAGAGGCTGGCGGTCGTACTTTGACGAGATCGACAACGAAAGATGCATATGCCTGGAGCCCTTCTTCTTCCCATCCAACTGCAGGAAATAGCTTGAAGAACCGTGTTGTAGCGACTGGATCTCGAGACTGAGTTGCCTCACTGAATTGACGCAGAAAAACGTCTAACAGATGTTCCCTTGCTGCTTGAAGCGTCTGCGCCGGGGGAAGATGGCTCTCTGAAGTTGGCTGTGGTGATGTACGGTGAGGTTGAGACACAAGCCTCATGTGTTAGACAACCACTCACAACAGCTGTCTCAGCAAATGGACCTGATGTTACGTCGTCAGGTAATGCCATGGCTCGTGCACAATGACGCGTAGCAGACTCCCAGTCTTGACTGTCAATAGCTATCCGTAAGGCGGTCAAGGAAGACTTTCATATTGAATGTGTATGAGATGAATACATTTTGAGGAGTAATAGAGCATACCTTCAGCTCCATAGTCTGACCGACCCTTTCGCTAGCCTCTCGTACCCTACGCATTTCTTCGTCCAAGGCACGCACTCTTCCACCTACGCGTTCCGCTGTGCGCGCCGTTGCAGAGACCTTGTGCGACAGAATGGTCGCTTCGGACTGCAACTCGTGAAGACGTGGTGATATAGAATGAACGCGAAGAAGTGATGTTAGAATAGGTTCCCGGGCTGAGAGCAAGTCTGAAAGGGAGCCCGAAAGTCCCGCTTCCTCGGATTCTAGAGACGAAAGGGCAGAGAGGATTTCCGGCAGACTTGTCAACGAAGCCAGGGAAGGTCGTTGATTGCTAGTCTCTACCCCTTCGACATAGCCCTGTAGCTTAGAGTTGCCAGAAGTACCATTCATAGGTGCGTCTCGATAGAGAGGTCAATAAGTAAAAGTAACAAAGAGGGCGGAGATCCAACTCGTCCACAGTGAGGAGATGTAGTACTCTTCACTTCAGTACTACAAGATTCTTAACGGCATAACAGTGAGCTGGTGATCATGAGAAAATGAAATCGAAAATGAAATCGACCCGACAGTCTCTACAATACGTACAGCACCGGTGGTGCAAGTGCCTATAACTATGCACGAATCGCAGCTCACGACAACCTAGCGACCCGCGGCCAAGTACTGAGGGCAGAGTGGACAAATATCAAATTCTACAACCCATTCCAGTACTGTTGTCCAATAGATATGCCGTACTTGTCTAAGGAGATTGTCTTTGTATTCGCTTTCACCTGGAGAGATGTTATGGACTTTCGTAAACCCGCGCAACTGCAAGCGAGGTGTTGTGTGAGAATGACTTCTGAACCCTCGACAGAACCAGCGTACAAGCTGTTTATTGTTGCATGATTCCAAGATTCGCTCTGTCATGCTAAAAGTTGTCTTTTGCAGCTGAAATTGCGTGGGAGACATGCAAGTCCTTTCGTGGCTGCACGCTGACACTCAGCTGTCCATGGCGCGCGCATGATCGAGGGGAATGCTGAGTCATCAGGGGAGTCGGGTCGGGAACTAGTTGCTTTGTTTCATGATGAGAATGTTGAATTGTATATTCACTCAACAAGTCTTGTACTGAGTGTAAGAGCAGAATATAGAAAACAAACAAAAGTGGATTCTTATGCAGGATAAAAATGTTGCACATGCAGGATGAAGACAACTTGATACACAAAGGCTATATCAAACAGACATCACTATACACTGATCCAATAACTCCTCAACAACAATAGCAGTGGAGACATGATAAAGTCTGATTGGCAGGGAATTTAAGCCCTTATGGTGATCTAGCCACTTTGGCCTGGGATAACGGAGATAAGGGGGTGGGCAAAGAGCAACTTGAAGAACTTGAAGATACCATGAAGTTGGTTGCAAAACAAGAAGACATTGTATGCTGAGTCACGCTACGAAATTACAGATCACAGTTGACCTCAGGTTCTCACGCTCCATTTGACTGTGTGTGCCCTAGCCCTCTGGTTGCACAGGTCATGCATGTTTATGCCTTCCATTTGTGCTAAACAGTATGTCCTCTTGTGCATGCCATCAATATCCAGGGTGCTCATACCCATTCTCATCATCTCATGCTCTGATGATCTACATAAACCACCCACTCCCAAATTGCAAGGCCTTCTTTCATGGCCATGAGGGTATATCAATGACCTGCAGCAGTGACATCATCTAACAAACCCACCCATTCACTTATACTAGGGCCTCTATAATTATTTCAAACACCCTGCCATTGTAGAAGTTATCTCATGAACAATATTCCAACCTCCAGGCTCCATTGGTGACAGCTACCCTAGCTATTTTGAGGATGTGCTATGGCCAATCATCCTTCTGGCATGCTGTGCAGTATGTCATACTCAGTGTTGCAACCAATTGTGCACCAATCATACTACTAACTGATCACCTTGTATTATCTGTCAGGATGTACTTATTTTTCTTATCATTTTATGAATTCTTTCAATCTTATCACTCAAGATCTACAAGAGACATCTTATCTCAGATCATCAGATCATCAGTATATCTTATCATGATTATCTATGACTCACATCTGTTTAGTCATCAGGCTGACAAACCAATGATGGGCATCCTCTAAGAACTAAGTCTAAGATCTCTAAGTCACTCTAAGTGTTGCTAAGACATCCTAAACTTGTCACTCTGGATCCTCATTTAATCAGCAGTGGTATCATCCTCATCACCATTTCATTGATCCTGCTCTTCATCATCATCAGGAATGTTTACTACACTTATCAAGTGCATACCAACTACCTTGTTACCAGGGGTATAGTTATCACAAACTTTCCCTCAGACTGTCCAATAGGCTGCTCTTAGCACTTACTGGGAGCTGCCTTGGAATCAAGCCAAGGGATGAGGAGTCTCAGCCAAGATAGAAGGGGTGGAACCAGCTGTAACAAGCTGGGGTCTATTCACTAACTACAGCAGACCTATATACTATCTAGAGCAGTGCACAGACCAGGCACAGTACAGTAGGGCAGGCTAAGAAAGTAGAAAGCACAGCAGGCATGGGAACAGATGCAGCACATGTGCAGCATGTGTGGGAATCACCATGAGGAGGCAGTAAGGACTGTAGATAAGATGAAAGTGTTGACATGTGATGCTCTCTGCACCAGCACCTGCACCTGTACTTACTTCATAATCATGGTCTGTGTGCTGGCCCTTATAGTATATAGGTATTGTAGAAGGGACATTGATCTCCAGTCAGTTCTCTACCCTCTCCAGTAGCATGGACACTCCCACACTCCTTGTTTACATTTGGTTCTCTCTAATGTTACTGCTTTTCCTTCTCCTCAGGCTTCTTCCCATGCTGTACCCACCTTCTCCCTTCTGTCCTCCTTGAATGGAGTGACTGGTCCTGGGCAACTGCCACATGAACATACTGCACTAAGAGAAAGGAGATCTAATCCAATCTAATCATATCTCAAGATAAACAATAAAAGAAAGTAAAGAAAAGAAATATAATGGCAGGAAATAAAGTCAGCAGTAGGAGTCTGACACCTTCAACCAGTATAATATTCATGTTGGAAGGTGGAAATGTTGTTTTTTCGTTATCTTATGATGCTGATTACACTGTTTACTTATTAAGTATACTTATCTCTATCTCATCTTATTGGTATTTCTTTTCCCTTTATGGTTTGAGCTCCTCTTCAACTCTATCTTGCTCTTACTATATCTTCTTTACTTCATCATCTTCTCACCTCAGCACTTCTGCATGTGCTGAGGTGAGTATCTCTTCTGCTCTCTTAGCTCTCTTCTGACATACCTGCTCTATGCAGCTCTCTATCTCTTCTGTGTACCCTCCACCATCTGGTACACATCTTCTCTTATCTTACAGATGTGGCATTTTTGCCCTCTTCTCTTTCTCTGATGGGCTTTAGCCCTTTTCACAATCTCAATCAGTCTTGGGCTTAATGCCTGTTTATTTTATATCATTGTCATCTCTCAGTCTGCTGCCCTGCCCAGATTACAATACAATTGTCTGAGATTGTTTGTATACAATTCAAAGACTTGTTCTTGGATTCATCACTTGACATGGCACACCTAAATTAATTTCTCACTGATGGGAGTTGCCACAAATTACAGCATAGCATTGACTCCATGGCATAGTCTTTTTGTAATAAGAAGGTTATATATACAGGTGTTCTTCTGCACAAGAAACACCAAAAAGTGTCTTAAGAACAAGGACAAAAAAGCATTGATACCAGCCAGTAAGTAAGCAAAAGAAGTGTAAAGTAAGGTCTCACCTCAGTCTCAAAAACAACACAAGGATGTTGACAATTATACACTGACTAAGTTACTCTTTCCCTTTTTGTCCTACTACTGTACACACACACACACACACACACACACATTGAGTCCCTCTTATCACACTGGTCTGTGCACTACTATACTTACTATAAGTAGAGCATGGCATCCCTATCTACTTAAGAATGGGAGGTCAGTTTGTAAGCAGTCCCATGTTAGGGAAAAACCAAGTGTAATGATGCCAACATGTGGTTTTTTTGTCTTTGAAGTGCTGCTACTAAGACTGTCCTCCCCTGGTGTGGTGTACCATGTGTGGCAATGTGGCATGTGCATGGCAGTTGTGCCAGTGTATGCATCCTGGCTTTTTTACAACCACTTGTGCTGCTGCCCCCATGCTGCATGTACTGGCTGCTCACCACTGCCATTTACTGCATCCATGGGCTATTCATCACACCTGGGCTTCTACCCCCACACTGCATGCATTTGGCTGCTCATCATTGTCATCTATGCAGCATGTGTTGGCTACTCACCACCACCATGTGCTGCATAGACTGGCTCCATATATCTTTTTATCATAACAGAAAGAAAATTGCATACTGGAGCTGACCCCAACAGACTATATGGCCCTGCAGCCACACACCCTCCCTGCCATGCAGTCACTGTACTGGTGCCCATGTCCACTGAAGGTGATGCAGGCAACAGGTATGTCCCTTCCCCTACCACCCATGCCGCTGCTGTATGAACAGCATGCCACTCTCTGTGAGGTTGAGCAGCTGCATGGTGAGTGCTGCATGTACCATGCGTGCTGCCTCAGGCATGTCGTATGACAGCAGGCATGGCACATCTGTGCACAGCCCAGTACTGCACATCTGCTGTGGTGTGCTTGGGATGCAGCCATCTTACTTGCCCATGCCTACCCACAGCACAGCAGCAGTAACCACCTCTACAGCTGTGAGTGACAGCATGGGGTTGAATACATGGTGCTGCAGAGCCTTGGACATGAGGCTGTGCAGGTGTGGCACATGCGTGAGGCATGGTTCATGGTAGAGGTGCTGGCTGGCGACTGCACAGTGCAGAAACTGGTGAGTCTGGCCACACATGAGACCAAATCAACTCACATGTTCCTGCAGGTCCCACTGCAGAACTTCAACCCACTGCACCCACCCCACATGCAACTGCCATGTGCCTTGCATGCATTGGCTTCATGCCACACCTGCCTGACATGGATGCAGAGATGGGCTTGGACACCTGTACCTTGCAGATGTGGACCTCTGTGCATCCCTTGGCTTGGGGGCCCTACTTTCTATTGTACATTGCCATCATGTTACATGCAGCTGCATACACTCACTGTCCATTTGGCTCCCATCACACTGCAGCTATAGCCAGTTGCAGTGCTCAACAGTCTCAACCAGCCACTCTCCACAGGCCAGTACCTCTGCTCCACACAAGCAAGTCCACTGACCCTCCCTTTTTCCCATACCCCCACTTGCTGACCTCTTTCCCCCTCCTTTGCATGCATGTTGTCAACACCATACTAGGCGCTGTGATCCCTGTCCTCACCAACCCCATCTGTGTTGTCAAGGTGCACATGTTCATGTCCTGCATGGATTCACCGACCATGTATTGCAACCTATGGGGTGCATCCCTTATCCTTTTGTTGTCTACTGAGTCTGTGTGTAGCACACTGACACCATACTTCTGCACAGATGTGTTCTTCTTGATATACTGCACAGATGGTGTGCAGGGGGCTTCTGGCATGGCACAATGCTCACACTGGGGCTTCAAGTGCAAGCAACACCAGTTTGCATGGGCCAGGTGCACATGGTCATCCACTGACGACAAGTTGGTGCATGTGTCCTGTCTCTTTCAGCTACAAGTCACAGGGCTGACTGCATGCTGTCATGCCAATCGAACACAGCACACACTGTCATGTCCAGAAACTCTCTGGTGTGCACCCTCTGCCCTGCAGTTGATTGCTAGACAAGCTGCATACTCATGTGCTACCCCCACAGACTGTGTGGCCCTGTGGCCATGCCACAATGTGCTGCTCACACAGCAGGAGGAGGATGTGTGTGCATACCACCAGCTCTGACTCACCTCAAATCACCCACCAATGCTCATCCACCTCAGCCAGTGCCCCCAGCCTGACACCCTGCCAGCACCTATTCCCAGTTGGGGTCCAAGCTGCACAGGCAACAGCTCACCAATGTCATGCCCAGCAGCTCCAGTGCTGATTGGGCATTCACTCTTGGTCAGGGTAGTGGCCAAGAATGATCGGTACATCCTACATTTATGCCTACATGCCTATTTCAGCCTCAGTATGTCTTTTCTTTTGTATTTTATTTTATTTTATTTTATTTTATTTATTATGTATCTGCAGTTAGGTTGCAGGGACAGCAGTGACTCAGATGGATCACACACGGGCTCACTGGTATCTATCAGGACCGCCTGCTGATGTGTACTGTGCGTGTATAGGAGAGTAATCTATAATCACAACCACAGTAAATGCTGAAGGGCATGATTCATAAGATCCCCTAGACACCAATAGAGAGAGAGTTAGTAGATTAGGGTGAGAGACGTGATAGCGCAATGTGACCGGGCAACAATATAGAGATATGGCAGAAACACGGTGCAACAATGACAATGATGAAGACCCATAATGCAACACAGTGGGGAATGCAATGCAATAGAGAACGTGATGGAGAACATGATAGACACTCAGTGAAATTGATAGCACAACTTACAGGGTGTGCACTTTCACTCTGAGACTTGGATGGGAGAAAGGAAAACAAATCATGGGTGGGAGAAATCTGGGTATTTTTGATGGATGATGCGCTATCTAAATACAAGCCTAGCTCCAAGACTGGGGCACAACAAAACACAACAGAAAATTTACAGTGTAGGGTCAATCATAGGGATATTTGAAATGAAGTGGAGTCTGTATGTGAGCAAATAAAGTATCATACTATAGCGGATGAGCAAAAGAGGAATAGCGCCAATCGCACCAAATGCTGACTTCGCGACTCATGCCTCCATGGTTACTTTGGTGGGTCTAGACCATGCCTCAGCCTATTTGTCCTATCCCTTGTCAGCTGACCCAGTATTGTTTTCTGACACCTGCATGAATGCACAATTACAGCGACTGCAGATGATTTTTGCATGCAGTGCATTAATGTTGCTGTGTTCGCCTGATGTCGCTGATGGTCATTTTTCTGGCATTATGTGTGTGTGATGCTCATCACCATGTCACTGCTATGTCAACAGCATGTGGCCTCCTACCTGCCAGCGCCCCCACTGTATGATCAGCATGGCCACCGCCTCCTCACCCATGCTGCTGCTGTACCAGCACAGCACGGAAATTTGCCTACTGCCCCACCCATGTCCACTCAGGATGATGCAGACAATTGGTATGTCCCTTCCCCTGTGCCCACCTGTGCACAGCCACTGTCAACAGTGCACGGTCCCCTACCACCTGCGCCGCCACCATATGAACAGCATGGCCACCACCTTGCCCATGCTGCCACTGCAAAGTGCACCACACATTCCTCCTGCACGCACACACTGTGCTGCACCCACCTGGCTTGGGCTTGGAAAGCCACACTGGCACACACCAGCAGATAGACATCGTGCACTCTTTTCCTTTCTTTCATTCATCCTCAACTTACATAGGAACCCTCAACTTCCCTACAACATCACAGGTATGTATTCTGTCAACAAAACCATCAATTATATTCAACTTTGTGCCCATTGTTCATCTACTTTTGTTTTGGATCTAGCATGGCTTCCCTTTATTCTCTGTTGCAACATATATATACAACTGTAATCATATCTTATTGGTTGATGTTACAAAACAACAGGTATTTACCCTATCTTGGCATTTTGCAAACCTCTTGGTCAATTCTGTTGATACCATATTTTTAAACAATAACATGATAGGCAGAATGTTTTCTATATTCAATTTGTAAGTTCTACTATAGGACACTGTGTGAATGTGGTCCCATGCACACAGTCCCATATTGCCTGTGTGCAGTGTCCTACACCACCCACGCACAGCCCTTTGCTGCCCATGCCACCACAGTATGAACAGTGCTGCTGCCACTGTACCATGTGCCACATTTTTCCTTTCCTTCATTCATCCTCAACTCATATAGGAACCCTCAACTTCCCTACAACAGAACTATCAATTATATTCAACTTTATGTCTATTGTTCATCTACTTCTGCTTATCTATCATTGTTTCCTTTTATTCTGTGTTGCTACATATATCTTCAACTGTGATCACATCTTATTAGTTGATATTTCAATCCAACAGGTGTTTACTCTATCTTCACATTTTGCAAATCTCTTGGTCAGTTCTGTTCATACCATCTTTTTAAACAATAACATGTTGGGCAGAATGTTCAGACAAGGACATGGATGAGTAGTGATCATTGTCACTACAATCCACCTGCAATGATATGATTCTATTGGTTTTCCAGTCTACAATAGTGACCATACAGTTGATATTTCTATTTTGCTTTGTGTTTTTGCAGTTTTAAGAGGTGTTTATTTCTGTCCTTCTATCTATTTGTAACCTACAATACTACTGCATGCCATCATTGCTATGGGTATGGGTTTTCATGGCTGATAGCCAGTGATGATCAATAGGGATGGGGACAGGATGACGACATTCACAAGGTCTGTTGCAGCTTATGCATAAATATTTGATTCTGTCTTATTTAGTCAATTATGCAATACAACAGGTCTATACTTTACAGCTGGAGAGATAATTGGAATTGGTCTGTAAATTGGACTTGGTCTGTAGATAGATAGTGTATTATTTCCTTATATTTTCTGTTGCAACAACCTATGTATACTTTCACAGATGATGTCCCATTATTCCATGTTGCAATGCAATGGGTTTTTACACTGGGGATGGGGACAGGGACAGGGATAGGGTAGGGACAGGGATAGGACATGGACATTTTGCAATAACAAAGGTTTATATAAACAGGTGTTCTTCTGCACAAGAAACACCAGAAAGTGTCCTAAGAACAAGGACAAAAGCACTGATACCAGTCAGTAAGTTAAAGTAGTGTAAAATAAGATCTCACCTCAGTCTTGAAAACAACATGAGGACTGAGGGGAAAAAAAAGCAGGGTATCGTAAACAGGCTAGATAAACTACCTGTGGCTTGGAACTATACAGTAGCAGAGTGATCAAGAAAGTAGGTAGATATCATATGTTTTTCTGCGGAGAGAAGGTGAAAGTTTGCGCGCATGTCGGCTTCTGCCAAGTTGCCTAAAAAGGAAGTAGTAAGTTGTGCTATGTGCCAGTTTGCAATTCCAACAGGACATTGGTGAGGAATATTTAACTATGTCTGATTCAGTTAATGTTGCAATGCAATAGGTCTTTACTTTATGGCTGGAGAGGCAATTGGAATTGGTCTGTATGTTGAGATTGGTCTTTAAATTGGACTTGGTCTGTAGACAGATAGAGTAATGTGTCCTTTCATTTTCTGTTGCAACAAGGTGTGTATACTTTCACAGATGATGCTTTATAACTCAATGTTGCAATGCAACAGGCTTTTACACTAGTGTAATAATAAGAACTCTTCATGTTCTCCTCTTGCACATGGCCTGTGCTCATCAGAGGACTGAGGGGGAAAAAAGACAAGCTACCATAAATAGGCTAGATAAAGTGCCTGTGGCTTAGAACTGTATAGTAGCAGAGTGATCAAAAAAGTAGCTGTAATAATCATATTGTTTTCTGTGGAGACTTGGAGACAAAAGTTTGCACATGCATCAGCTTCTGCCAGGTTGCCTAAAAAGGAAGTAGTAAGTCATGCATGCACCAGTTTGCAATACCAACAAGT
The DNA here is from genome assembly GCA_003314395.1 of Albatrellus ellisii. NCBI lineage: Eukaryota > Fungi > Basidiomycota > Agaricomycetes > Russulales > Albatrellaceae > Albatrellus > Albatrellus ellisii. The sequence goes on along the minus strand of QLPN01006324.1, from coordinate 24,402 downwards.
CTCTCATCTGCATCTGCATTAATTGTTGAAAGATGGGCAGTATCACAAATGGTATATAGATTGTTTGGAGACAGAGATAGCCTTGTAGGCCAAGATGTGATTTGAGTCAGAAGAGGACCAAAGTCCAGATGTCAAACATGACTGGAGAGATAGATGAGGCCTAGAGATAGATGAGGCCTGTAAGATAAGAGAAGATGTGTACCAGATGGTGGAGGGTACACAGAAGAAAGAGAGAGCTAAGAGAGCAGATGAGATACTCATCTCAGCACATGCAGAAGTGCTGAGGTGAGAAGATGATGAGGTAAAGAAGATATAGTAAGAGCAAGATAGAGTTGAAGAGGAGCTCAAACCATAAAGGGAAAAGAAATACCAATAAGATGAGATAGAGATAAGTATACTTAATAAGTAAACAGTGTGATCAGCATCATAAGGTAATGAAAAAACCAAAATTAATTACTACCCTTATTCTACCATTGCCACCACAGATGCTATATTTCCCCAAGTGTCCAATTATCACTCTTATTGTTACATCCCACACAGTTGACTTTCTTTATAAGCTTTTGACATAACTGTTTGTGTAGGTTATGGCAGGCAGCAAGAACAACAATGAACATTGATTGTATGTAGATAGAAAAGAGCAGCATGGCTGCAGAGGGTAAGGTGAGGTGTGGGCAGTGATAGAGTGCCACAATGCAGTAGTGAGAGCTGCAGGGATAGTGAGGAAGAAGATAAAGTGCAGAGGATGGTAGTACTCACTCAGTGTCTGTAAGACAACGACTGAGGAGATGTATAGTAAGTATGCATCTTTATATAGTGAAGAGGAGTAAGGTTGAAGGGGAGATATAATCCTAGAGTACAAGGATGCCTATGTATGTGAGGGACATGTGTCATCCAGAGTGCAAGTGGTGTGGGAGTGGGGAAAAGCCCAAGGAGTTGTGATGATGTAACAGTATGTCAAGTGTATGTAAAGTGTGAGTGCCAGTGAAGGGAAACAAGTGCCAAACAAAAGAGGAGAAGTGGGAGATGTGTTGATGACATACAGTAGATATTCAACAATAACAGCCAGAAGCACACTTGCATGTGGAACACTCAAAGAGGAAAGCAGCGAGATCAGATGAGGGCAACTTAACAGGACAATGGTCTATATAGCAGCAACAAGATGGTGGTATGAAAATCCAAAGAGTGGAGAACAGGAGGGAAAGACAGGACAAGGAGACTACTTGTCTAGGGTTCTGGGGTCAGTCTTAAGTACTGTTTGATGAGGATTGGAATACATGAGGCAGGCAGCAGGTGGTATGACCTCGTGATGAGTCTCGAAAACACGTGATAAAAGGGGAGGTCTGACGGAGTTGGTTATGACATATGTAAGGGGAAAGGATTGGACAGGTGTGGGATGTGTGTGATGAGTAATCCGAAGGGTTACAGCAGCATATCAGTTCTTTCCTAATAATTTCCAACTCAATACTCTACATTATACACAGGAGTCATCTCCAGATCACACATGACTATTCTCACATATGCATGTCTACATTGTCCAATAATGACACGTTTTATTGTTATGTGTACCTCAACAATGATGTCTATGTACCTGATTTGAAATTCAAGACGTGTTTGGTTGGGACAATCTAGGAGGCCCTGAGGGCAATCCCGAGCAAGGTCAGCGGCGCACTAAGTGCCACTCCGAGTCGGGATATGATAGGCTGGCTGCTGGAGGGTTGGAGACCAGCCGACACAAAGGGTTAGGACGGTCCCAGCACTCGGAAGTGTGTGGTACTGAGGAATGAGCTGTTTGAGGGTCGTCACTGGACCTATGAAGGATCATCTCGGTTAGACCCTTCTCCGCTGGGGGTGTAGCTGATCCCTTCTGCAGAAAAGGCGACCGCAGACCAGATAAGATTAGATCTTCCGTCTTTGCGGTCGCCCAGTCGCTGATACTAGTACACAGTGATGTCGTCAACCGCTCCTGAGACTCTCACCAACCTCACTCTCCCTAAGGACTCGGCCACCATCACCTTACGCATCATCAAATCCTTCGAGTTCCGTACGGAACGTAGCCTCGTCCTACATGGCCTGAACCTCGAAAAGATGACGGTAGGGGAGCTAAAGGACATGGCTCGCGCTAGTGAGACATTTCTACAATTCTGATCTTGTAACATAAGAAGAATGAAATATTTCCGTGGTGTGATTTAATAGAAATTCGAACCCAACGAGGTTGGAAGCCCTATCACACTGTGGATCTTGGTCAGTGGCATGGTTGAATAGACCACCGCGTACATGTTATTGAACTAAGCACGACACATCCATACAGACACCCTCAAACTATACACAAAAGCCCATGGCGCTAAGGTTTGGCCGTAGTCCATGAGCGAGTCGCAAGCCATTCTGAGTGATCGTTCTAGACAACCAACTTAATTATCAACCTCGACCATGACGACTGGATTCTAGACGACGATAATAAGCCGTTGGCAGAGCACGGGTTCGGTGCGTACCACTTGTCTCGCTTCTCCCGAGATCACAAGCTTCTCTGAGAACGAGGGTTCATTCTACTGATCATTACATCTCCAGAAAATGAAACCGAAGTCAGCTTCTTCAATCGCGAGCTGTTCGATAAATTCAAAGTCGACCCAGAGGTTTGTCTCAACCATCCATTATTTGTGCTCACACATGCTGAGGACATAGCGCAGACCCGCTGGGATTAATAACTTTGGGGACTACATACTATGGAATGATTACTGTCATGCATCCGTATCTCTATAGTTCCTCTTGCCCAAGCTACATCTACATCGATCGGAAAATGTGATCCGAATCAAGATCTATATGCGAATGCACGAGATGTAAAATCAGTGACAGCATGATGTGGGGATGCAACTGAACAAACAATGCCGGCAACGGAATACATTACGAGGAAATGAAAAAAAAAAAAAAAAAAAACAAGTCCAGAACACCTTACAGATCACTGATTCGCGCATTGGACACGAGGCTCGCTCTCGCCTTCGTCCATAGCATCGTCCATCGTCGCTCGCTCTCGTTGTCGTGGGTCGACGTCCGACAACTCCACTTCCTCCAGGAGCGTGGTCTTTGTGAACGTGGTAGGTGGATTACGTGCAGGGAGCACGCGCTCGAGAAGTGGTATCTTTTCAGGATCGATATGCTCGGGCCATGCCACGGACATCTTCACATAGAGGTCTCCCATTTCGTGATGCCGTTGTGATGGCATACCCTGGCCGCGGATAACTTTAAAGTCATCTAGTGGCATGTTCAGCTACACTGTTTCATACATGAATAGTTGGATGCACCTTGTTTGATGACTTCACCAGCCGATATATTCACGATGAGAGCTCGATCATCCAGGTGTTTGATCGCAAACTGACCGCCGCCGAGGGCAGTCAGCAAGTCAACCTCTACATCTGTGATCAAGTTATTCTCGTTGCGTTTGAAACGATCGTGCGGCTTCTCTTCGATGACGATGACAACGTCTCCTGGCACAACACCCGGCGCCTGGTCGCTTTCTCCAGCAAATGAGATCGTTTGTCCTCCCTTCATACCTTTGTCGATATGCACTTCCAGCATCTTCTTTTCTGCGACCACCTTGCGTGCATTGCATGTTTTGCATTTGTCTTTATGATTGATAATCTCGCCCGCGCCAGAACATTTATCACAAGGCTGCTGGAGTTGCTGGATCATAGGTCCCATCTGGCGCAGCGTAATCTTGACACCACGGCCGTCACATGTATTGCATACCTTGACGGCGCCTTCTCTGCCGCCCTTCCCGTCGCACTTGGCACAGATGACATTGCGCGTAAGAGCCAGCTTCGTTGTCTTGCCCTTGTAGAGGTCTTCGAGAGATACATGGACTCGGTGTACGAGATCTTTGCTCTTGCGTGGCTCTGACGACCGTGAAGGACCCCCGCCAAAGAACCCACCACCACCACCAAAAAGCTGGCTGAAGAGATCCTATAACTATATTCAGCCCAGTGGAAGACTGAGTGGCCAGTAATCATCGCACCTGTGGATCCATACCGCCCATTCCACCCGACTCTGAAAGGCCAGCCTCGCCTCGTGAATCGTATACGCTGCGCTTCTGAGGATCGGACAAGACTTCGTATCTACAAAGGCACGACGAATGAGACAAGCCGAATAAATGGGTGAACCCAATGATATTCAAGAACTTACGCATGTGTCACCTCCTTGAACAACTCGGGGTCGCCACCTTTGTCGGGGTGCAGACGAAGAGCTCTATATGGGAGGCGCATAAGAACATCAGACTCAAAGGAGTAGACTATATGCCGCAGGGTACTCTACTTTCTACGGTAAGCCTTCTTGAGGTCAGCTTCTGAAGCATCGACTGCAACGTCGAGTAGATCATAAAATTTCCTGTCGTGGATCAATGAGCAAATTGAGTAGCAGCATAGGGCACGATGCGGGACCTTTCTTTGACCATGATGATGAGAGGGAGAGAATTGAACGGAGGAGGATAAGAACGAGAGAAAAGAAGGGGGAGAGCGTGTACTATAAGGCCTAGGAAAGCTGTGTCTAGCACATAAAAAGAATGTCTCGCAGATAAAAAGAATGTCGTAGAATATACCAGAAGTTCCACGCCAAGCGCTGGCCATCCTTTTTAGGAAGCCATGCAGTGGCTCTTTCCTTCTCTCTTTCTCTCTCCCTATTTGGACTTTTGGACTTGTGCTACTGTGGTTAACTTGTTATACATTGACGCTTGGTCTTGTAGAGCAGTGCTTTGTTACTGAATAGTATCCACGATTTATTGCGAACTCGCTGCTACACAATCACATCCCTCGCCTTGTGCGCAAGTACATCTGGCTCATTGCCTTTCGCTCACGTCTTGATATACATCAAAACGCCGCTGTACTGTGACTGGAATGCCTGCTCGGGCGTCATGAAACGTCTTTGGATCTATACGTTCGTTGATATATGAGATTGGGATGCACATCGCCTCAACTGAATTCGAATGTTTACCAATACGAGCGTAGATGATGCATTCCTTGTCCTCTGCCTCGGCGAGCTTGGCCCCCCTACGTCGGCGTGTCAGACAGCTATAATGGATGTAGCCTCATGGTCCAGAAAACTCACATCGGATCCAACACCATGGAATGGCCCCACTATAGTCGTGCTTAGTTGGATGCAGAAAAGATTTGTATCTGCCATTGACACACCGCATGATAACCAGCTGTCAAGTCTCGAGCAGGACTACACATCGAGAAGTATACTTGATTATCGACCGCCCTAGACATCGGCATCTGTTCAGGTATGAGTCCCATAATCGATATACAAATTGTTACCGTGCTCGTTGCAAGAGCTCCCAATGAAGGGGTCCTGTCGTCAAGTTGAAGGCGCCGGGGTAGATTAGCACCTGACAACCTGTCTCATGGTCAGTACAAAGGCCCGGCACTTTAGGTAGCCCCGTAACTGACCTTTCCGAGCAGCGACCATGGCAAGCTCTGGGAAGCGCACATCATAGCAAATGCCCAACCCGACTCGAGCAAACTCTGGAAGTGAAGGTTAAGGGAGTCGTGCCATGCAAAAGCAAGCGCTGTGGGTTAGCAAACCTGTGTCGAAATAGTTCATTGTGTTACCCCCAGTCAGGGTTTCACTCTCCTACAGATAAAGTTAGTGGCTCCCAAGAACGATGAATAAGATATTTTAGAGTCACCTTGAATTTAATCTTGCCGGGGATATCAATGTCGAAGAGATGGACTTTTCTATGCATTGCAACGAGGTCACCTGCACGTACAGGGAATCAAAGTTGCGAAACGTTGGGACATGAAGTGCATACCTTGCGGCGAATACACGGTTGCGGTGTTGTAGACCTTTCCGTCGGAAGCATCGCGCTCCGGGACTGAGCCTATGCCTTGGTCAGGAAATCGTTTTGTTGAACGTAGAGATACATACCTCCGAGCAACCATGTGCCCGTCTCGTTTGCAGCCGATGAGAGCATTTTCACGCTTTCGCTCTCGCATTTCTGGACATCGAACTCACAACCAGGTGTGTATCCGATGGCCTCAGCATACACAGGGAAGTGAACGTGCCCGTATGGAGAGTTGAAGCATTCCTGCCGGCATGGTCAGCATTAGCAGCATCGATTTTATGGACGAAAAAGGTCATCACAGGAAGGACAATGAGGTCGGGTTTTCCGTGCGATCCGTGATCTGCTTTTGCCGCCTTCAAGATCATGTCCCGGGCATGAGATAGATTTGCTTTCTTGTCTGTGCCGATCTGGCCCAGTTGTATCAATGCGAGCGTAAATGGCTGAAAAACTGGGACAGGAGGTGAAGAGGACATTCGAACGAGTGGGTCAGGGATAGATGAAGTGATTGCGCGGACAAGCCGAGGAAGAAACATATCCGCACAGCCAAGAGTGCAATCATAAATGTCGCCATATGCATCCTATCTATAAGTGCTTAATCTCAGTACGCATACACTATCGCTTATCTCCCTTGGCTGTATCCCCCAACACATAATCATCGAACCCTATCGTTCTCGAGATATCGAACATGTCGCTCATCGTCGTATATAATCCCGTCTGTGGCAACGGACGTGGGAAGAACATCGCTGAAGAACGGGTTGTCCCTTTACTCAGGCAACACGGACAATTGCCAAGTCAGACCTTCGCAACTGAGGCTGAAGGCCATGCTGGACAGATTGTTGTTGATCTCGTAGCGGCAATGCACAGAGGCCACACCCTTACCGTTGTCCTCGTATCTGGCGATGGGACCCTACACGAGATCGCTAATGCACTGTTCAAACATCTTGAGATCTCAAAGGCATCCATTCCTCAGGTGGATATCGTGCTCGTCCCAGCTGGCACTGCGAACGCCTTGTATTCGTCTTTCTTCCCGCCATCCCAATCCCAATCCCAGTCCCCCTCCGACCCTCTTCTATTTTCACTGAACGCATTCCTCGCTTCGACACGCAATCGAGTCCCGCTTGCGCTTTTACATGCAACCGTTCATTCAGAAGCGTCAGTTCCCATCGTGGAATCTATTTCAGTCGTGGTGACCTCCACTGCGTTGCATGCTTCGATCCTTCATGACTCTGAAGCCCTCCGATCTACCATGCCAGGCATAGAGCGTTTCAAGGTCGCGGCAGATCAAAACGTGACTCGATGGTATCAGGCTTCCGTGCGTTTGCTTCCCATGTCAAAGGGAGGTGTACACATATATGATCCCGCTGAAAACATGTTTGTACCTTATGGGCCGCAAGAAGGGGTTTCCGTGGATCTAAACGGTCCCTTCCTATACTTCCTCACTACCGTCAACGTCGATCGTCTAGAACCTACATTTCGAATCTCTCCTATGGCACGTTCGCCATGGCTGGTAGGCGAATCTATTGATGTCGTCGTAATCCGGCCGTTACGTGACCCATCTGTCGCGAGTGACACGGGGGTTGTGCGAAGTAAATTCAAGGCCAAAGCATGGCAGATTCTCAGAGGTGCTTATCAGGATGGAAGCCATATCCGTATGCGGTACCTGGAGGATGGCGAGATTGGGCAAGGTGACGGTCATGTTGTCGTGGAGTACTTCAAAGTCGGCGGCTGGGAGTGGCTCCCGGTATGTAAGCCTAGATTTCCTCAGGATATATAGGTCTCATAGAACCTGTTCTCGCTAGGATCGAGGAGACAGCCATGCACATCTTGTGTGCACAGATGGTGCCATAACGCACATCCCCGTGGGCGGCAAGGCAGTATCAAACATTGTATCGCGAACCTTGGGTAATCTGGACCTTGGCGTTTATATTTAGAACATCTAAGAGGTATCAATCATAGTGTACTGTTGTCTCCCTGCATTTCTCGAGGTATAATTGTTTTAGATGTGTAAAGGAGTTGCACTATTCTTCTACACGGTGACAATTTGAGAGATGTTTCCGGCCAAGAGTTTATTGACAATAGCACTGGTTTTCGCGTGGACATTCTCGATGGAAGACGTACTTTCAATCTATGGTGAAATTACAGACAAACTCAGTGCTTGCTGAAAGAACTGGTGAGATCCCTTACCTCTGCAACCTTGCCCTCTTTGGTGTAATAGTTGATTACGGGCATAGTTTGATCTTTGTAAGTCTCTAGATCCGTCTATAAGCACAGAATGGAACGGGGAAAATTGACAAGCAATTTACGGAAGCGTTTCTTTATGCTCTGAACATTATCATCTTCTCGCCCACTAGTCTTTGCCCGTTCAAGCAATCGCTCCAGCATAATTTTCTCAGTTGTCGTGTAGAAGATGACGAGAGACGATTTACAGATCTGACTTGGTGATAAGCATGACCTCGTCGACTCTCAAAGGAGCTAAAGACAGACATCTTCCTCAAATTTGAGTGCCTGATCCATTTTTCGAGGGAAACCATCGATAAGGAATCGGCCAGCTCCGTTTCCCCAGCCCTGCCCATGCTTCGTTCCAAGCGCCTCGCCCATGGCATTCTCTAGTAGTCTGATGGTTACCTCCATGGGAACAATGGTGCCCTCACGGATGCATGTGCGAATAAGGTCTCCATATTGTGAGTTCTCTCGATCTTGTTCCTGGCGCAGAAGGTCGCCAGCTGTGAGGGCCCAACAGATAAGAAAGATGGGCAAATATAGAGACAGGATGACGCACCAGAAAGGTGACAAAAATTGAACTCTTGCACAAGGCAGGCACACTGGGTGCCCTTTCCTGTGAGAGGTCGATAGCAGATCAGACATTGTGGTGACGCGGTCCAGCGTACCAGAACCGGGTCCGCCGAGAACGAAGATGACAGTGACATTGGATTGGTCGTAGACCGGTATAGATGTCGCGTCGACAGAGTTGCCTTTGATGGAAGCCATGATTATTGCGAATCCTCCTTGTGTCTTGGAGGAATGAGGGGGTGGTCGTTGAGGCGAGGTCTGGAGGATGCGGGGGACGTTGCTGCACGATGGTGTGCAAGAAGATAGAAAGTCCCCAAAGACAGCAAGGCTACGCTGGCAAACAGCAGAGGATTTGGACCTTTGGGGCCTGGACTTGGGCGCGGTACTAATGGACGCAGCAGCGAAAACATGCTCCGCCTGTCACACAGTCACGCGTAATCTACTTGGAACGCGCCTGTGATGTGACCAGCCAGCGTCACACTCCATGGATGTTCGACACCAACACGGTTCCCAACTTCATGTCCTTCGCGCCTGCAACAACCCTGACGCGGCAGACCTTGTGGCCATTGGTGGGGATCATTCTGTTCAGGTCGTCGCCATCGTACGTGGGTTAGTTCATGCCTACCCGCGTTGCTGACCTCAGTTCCTCAGTCAGACACTGCTGCCACCCCCATTGCCTCTTTTCATATTGGCTCTAGAATCACTGCTCTCGCCTGGTCTCCCCGGGCCGTAGCTCCCGCCTCTTCCGAGTCGTGGTTTCTAGAGTGAGTCGGTCAAGACACTCCAATGTCTTCGACCTCTTCTGAGTGTGTATGTCCAGGCTTGCGGCTGCAACAGCCGACTTCGGCTTGCACCTTCTCACTAAATCCCCTGATGTCGATGGAGACATATTTCCCTTTGGCGGCGGTCTTAGTGGACACCATGGCACGGTCAATGACATGGTTTTCTGCGGTAGCCAGACCGAAGATAACTCACAATACGTAGCCACCGTCTCAGGTCTGTAGTCTCCTTGAAGCGTTGCCCTGCGGCCGTGCTCAATAACTACAGACGACAAGATGCTTATGGTGTGGGATCTGCGCCCAGCCATTGATATCCACTCACCGACGCCGGCAAGATCTCTGCCATCCAGTATATCTAATCGCCCACAACCGACTGCCTACGTCATTTCGTTTCTGCACCCTCTTACGGCCATCAACGCGCACCCATCTACGAGCAAGGAGCTTCTTGTCTCGGACAGCCGCGGTTCTATTTTCTTGGTTGACTGGCGCACCGACCCCGCGGGCAGTGTCCACGACACTTGGCGCCATGCTAGTGTCGTAGAGCTCGTGGAACCCCGTGCACTCGCAGATTCGGCTATCGGTACTGCACATCAGTGGTCTGGTTCTGCCGCCTGGCGACACCATTCGGCAGACGTGTGAGTTGCCAAGTATTCACTACAGACAGATATTGACATCGTTGTTGATGGTTGTCATCGGATCCGTTACACTAGGGTGGGTGCAACGTACGGTTCTCGGTTCGCTATCTGGGACATGACGAGACTGCAAGGAGGGAAACCAATCTCCACAGGTGCCTGTTTCCCAGAGGGCGGACACCGGTTCCGGTGAGTCCAGCTAGTTTCTGCATTTGTAACCTGACTAGTGTTTACTATGTGCCCGATCTTGAACCATAAAGCTGGTGTAAAACGTACCCTGATTACTTTGCCATATCCACCAAATCTCCGAACAAGGGTGCCATGTTGCAAGTCTTCAACGCCGCATATATCCATGCTGAACCGGCTGTCTTCAATCTCGGTCCCAGACCCCTTCGAATACAAGACTTCGACTTCCTGGCATTAAGAGGGATCCCTCGCCTTGCTGCCGCGGTTGGTAGAGAGCTTGTGGTTTTCTACATTGGGGTAGATTGAACTAGCGATGATATCGAGAGCGAGTTGCATGCTATATTCTATACAAGAGTTATTAGACATTATCTGCAAGCCACCAATGTGTTACTGTTAAGGGCTGAGATGAAATCAAAATGGCTTAGATGGACGGACACATGTTATATACTATGTTGTCATTGTTTATTGCTACAATACAGCTAAAGATACTCTGATCGACTTTGCACCTGGAAAATGGCTAGAACACAAAAGATATGAACAGCGGAATTCCGTATGCATTGCCATACATCAGTGAGAACACTGCATGGTAAAACAAGGCTGGAGGGAAGACTAAACATGGAAGCGACAGTGAAAGTGGGAGTAGGAAAACAGTAGCAACGCGGTCCGACAACACAAAAGGACAGTAACAACAACAGACAGGCCGATAGTGAGTGGTACAGTTGTAGAAGCAAAAAACTGGAAAAGGTAAGTAAGAACGAACGAAACCGCGGAGCGAGTGTCGCCATGCAACTCAGAGTTGGACAGGACCCCTGATAATCCCGACAGAGGCCGTTCGAGTATCCGGACAAAAAGTGGTCATTTTGGGCGGGCAGGCCGTTTGCAAAGTCCAGACATGGATGGACACGACATCAATTCCTGTGTCATAAGCGAGCTCAGATAAGATATAAAATATATTAGCTCTCTATAAAAAAGCGAATAGGCAGTACAGTAAACAATATCTCCGTGCTGTCGTATGCTGCAGTGAAGGTCTACGAACAACCACATCTGCGTCAATTTCACACCATCATTTCGGTCATGAGAGTATGGTAAATTAATTGGTCCTTCCCCTATCCATTCTTTGATAACCATTGGTCTGGAGCCTAGTCCCAAAGCTTTACAAATGCTTACGAGGTTAGAGCAAGGTACAGCTGGCTTCATTGAGGTGGACTGACTCTCACAAGAGTAAGGAGGTTGATTAATAGTTGTGTAGTTTGTTATAATACTGTTATTCATGGCCAGTATGTCTATAGATGATCTTTCACTGCTTCACAAGGCCATTTGAGACATCCGGACATATCCCCTGAGGGAGCCTGGAGGCCGTTACCCATCCAGACATAATCAGCCCTCCTCAGCACTATGCATACGGACATGACTCTTTTTTGGTCAAACGGCCTTTGTCGAGATTACCAGGGGTCCTAGTTGGACGCGGTCCAAGGTAATAAGCATTGCCGAGCAGTCGATTAGTGTAAATATGGTTTAGCCTCGAATATTACTCACTGCCTATCGGTAGCGGGAATAATGAACCACGAAAAATTAAAGATCTCAGTATGCTCATCGATCAAGTGCTCATGCAGTTGGCCAGTCGCGCTTTCCACAAGCCTTCTGTTCTTCATGAGCCTAATTATACATTTCATGAACCATCGCCCTCCCAACTTCAAGGGCTCTTGCCTTTGAACGTTGTGCATTATTAGGTGAGCAAATACTTCTTTTCTGTGGCTTGTGTCAACATGCTTTGTGCATCCTTAACACATAGTATGTTTTCGTTGACCTTCCTGGCCAGTCAATGCTCCCTAGGTGGCCGCGATTCGACTACTTTTGTCCTTCGACTCCAACACTATTAAGAGTGTTCAGAATTGGCACAGGTTGTTCGTTCCATGGTAGTTTACAGCTGGACAAAAAACGATAGGCCACATCAGTGATTCTATCATTTATCCTAGAGGGCCAGAGACAGTTGTTTGAACATACAAAAAGTTCAATCTCATATCTTTCTGGCAGTCATGTTAGGATAGTGCTAGAAGAGCTCAAGTTGAGTGCAGCGAAACGGAGCTCTTGTGAGGGCTACTTGTGTGAATGGAGAAATGTCAGTTCCATTTCTATCGTGACTCTCGAATATAGTAAATGAAACAGACAACACGAATTTCCATGCCTTCAGTCTTATCCTTCTTTTACTATCATTACCCAGGAAGTGCAAAGTCCTCTAGTAATGCAAAATAAATTTTCACCACTGCTACACACCCTCAAATCCTTATTCCTTTTCGGAATATTATCTATGATACTATTGAATCATAGGACCATTTTTTTTGTGGGAAAAAATGTGCTGAGAGGAGCCACAGAAAATCAAAGGGATGTGCAAAACACCCTTCTGCACTGTGTCGGGCTCTTGGCAGGAAGAGTAACGCATGAAAAAATCAAAACGTTCCATGAACACCAGTCCTATTTACAGAACTACTACATATGCATTTATCCTGCCATCTAGCGTCATATGAATGTTGAGACGAACAAATCTTTAAAAGAGTGACAAAGTGATACATCCGAGTTCAGGCTCCGCCTTGACGGTCGATTTGGCGTCATGATGCGACTTTGTTGTCCCCTGTTAAGGTCAGCTTACGGAGACCCAGAGGAGACTGGATTTCGGTGGCTATTGGCGTGATAAGCCGTAACAGATTTTGCACTTCTAGGGGATTTTGACGGTCTCGCCGGCATGTGTCTGGCAAAATTGGCTGATTATTTGTCCTTCTTGAAAAAATAGAACTGGGATACCAAGACCATATACAAGCCACTGCTGAAAGCCGTTTGAGTTGAGATTGAGCCATAGTTGCAGGGAAAAAATGTCTTTCATATTTTGCACTTCCCGGGTAGTGATAGTACGCCATCACGTGTCGTGCACGATTTTGCGACCCACCCACCTCCCTTTTGTTTTTCAAAGCTATGGCGCTTATGTATGGTGGTTTCTCGGTTCCCAAAGTTCATTAGGTCATGACCGCTCGTCGGCAGCTCGGAATTGTTCGGCTCTCCACTCACTTTCGCACGCCACTGTCGGAGTGGCGTCGATTTCATCGGGATATGCTGGTGATCGGTCACGTGACCCACGATTTGAACGCCGAACATTCCCCACCCGCACATAACGGAACACAGACAAGATCTGTGACTGGAATCACACAGATTATGGTATTGAAATTCTTATATCTTTGGAATGACTCAGAGCGGCTTACTTAACTCCGACATCTGAACGGTAAGTTCCGTGATGGCAGCGAACCATGTAGGTGGTACTTGAGACAGGGATCTTGTGGCTGGATTACCTGATACTACAAACTGGGAGTTTGTTTGTTCGAACAACACAATCAAGAGAATTGTCGATGTGGCCTATCGTTATTTGTCTAGCTGTAAAAGAAACATCGACAAAGCTTGAAGTACCAGCGGGTCAACAGCTCTCATGCTGAACAAGTCGCAATCTTCGGCAGGAGACGGTGTGTCCTGCATTTAAACAGGTCATGACTGGAATCACGAGGCAGCGGCTCCCAATCACAATCCAATGAATTCGTTCAACTCAAGATCACTCCTTAGCGTCTGCAGGTACGGAAGCTCGTGGAAGCGTCCGAAAGCTACGGTACTGTTGCCGAGGGACAATTCACACGGCTAACGATCGATTATACAAAGGCATGTAAATGATGACAGGAAGCTGGATCCTACGCCCTACGAGGTCTAAACATCATATTGCAACTATGAGACAGCGCCAGAAAAATGAAACTTGAAACACATTTTAGGCAATTATAGAACACGAATCCAGTCCGCAGACTTCACATAGAGGGGGAACAAACAAAAGGCAAGTAATAATGAAAGCAGACAATCGAGTAAGAATTCAGAAGACATGGCCATAGGTGATAGACATAATGTCTCCCAAAGGACATCACAAACCAAATCCAGGAACAGCGGCCGGCATGTGATGATAAGCAAGAGATGCAGGGTATGGCTGTTGAGCGCGGCCGTACGGTGATGCGTTGATGCTGATACTGCCATATGCAGCCGTGGCATCGACGTTGTCACCAAATCCGAGTTCGCGGAACATGTTATGCCAGTAACGAGTGTCCAGTTCGGACGACTGCACAGCACTTTGTGGTTGCCCGCCGTATGAGTGGTAATTAGCGGAGCTAGAACGTGAGACTTCGTTGTGACTATTCGGCTCGCTCGACATCGGCGGCGTGGGCATGTTTGGTGAGGCAGGAAAATGGAAGGCGCTCTGCTGATCATGCAACATCGGCTCGGAGTACATTTGGACTGGCGCATGATTGTGTGTTGACGAAGAAGTCATATGACGCTGCGTGGCTGTATTGACAAGGATAACATGAGTCATAATAGTATTCATAGTCAGGGAGGTTACTCACCGTGGATGCGAGTGTCCACCTGCAGGCCTTGGAAACGGTTTGACTCATTCTGACGAGCCTTGAAGATGTCTTGTGCTACCAATCCTCGAAGGAAACGTGCATGATATGCCGCTCCGGTAGACGTAGGAGAAAGGCTGGATGCTTCCTCGTACGCATCTGCCGTCTTCGAGATCATGGTGTGAATTTCATTCGTCGCCCCCTCATGCAGTTCAGCAAGAGTATTGGAGCTACGTAGGAGCTAAAAGCGTCGACCCATCAGTGAGGGATATATTGACGACTGTTACTAATCTTGACCTTCAACAGGAACACAGCCGAGTAAGCCGTCATAACTGTGATAGAGTCTTGTCCATAACGCTACAAGTTTGCATTACATTGGGTAAAAGGCATCACCCATAACAATAAATGGCTTACCAGCATGCTCATCGACGCAAACTCCTTCGCCACGATTTGGAGATTCTCCATGGCACTAGTATAACACGCAGACAACGCTTGCAGACTCGGAGAAGTCCTACTTTGCTATGTCGTATTTCTTTTTGTGAATCGAGAAGTAAAGAAACACGCGGGTGTACACACCGTGGACATAGAAGCTTGGATACCAAAGCTATTGAGGAAGAGTCGCACATGTAACCGGAAGAAGCTCAGGAAAGCGATGTGGAACGATTCCCCGTTAGCTCTGCGCATCTCGTGTTGCCAAGTCTCCATCCACTGAGTTAATTTTCCGTTGCAGTTTCGCAACAAGACTTCTTGGTTGACGTCAGTATGGGTCGCACTCGTAGTACCTTTATGAAGATAAAAGACATCAGTTGTCTCGGCCTTGTTTTTTCGAGTCAGTCCTGTTCAACGAAGCTTCGACACCAGGACTCACTGCGATTCGTCGCAATTGTACAAATGCGGCAACAATTACGTCCTCTGGTCTGAGGGGAGCCCCACCATCCTCGTGCCAGTTGCTTGTATGTCTAACAAAATCATCCTGTTCTAATATGAGCAACCGCTTGAAGGAACATAACACCCAGATATTTACCTCCGGTAACATCCACTGCCTGCCTGTTTGCATGCTTAGGCTTCGGTCATGTACAAAAAGCACAAGGTAAGTGCGTTCGCGATTTCTGCGCTCCCGCATCTGAAATTCTGTTTCGTGTGGAGGCGGATGAGGAACATGGCGATTCAGGCCAAGTTCAACAGCCATGCGACATGCCTAAAATGACTACTTGAGAAAACAAAAAATAAAGGTAAGTTCTTGTGGTTACGCTTACATATCCTATGTACATCCAGGTACGCTGTGCAATCAAGACAGGCATGAGATTAAGCTTTCCGTCGCAAAAACTGACGCACAGTATCATCAGGCTCCTTCCAGTAGCATAGACATGCGAAGGCCTGAACAACCTCCACGCTCTTCCAGCCCTCGGCGAATGCCCGCACCGCAAACTCGTGCGCGAGTTTTAAGCATGCCTTGTAATGCTTTGGCTCAAAAAATTTGCACCCGGCCATGATAAGCGCGGTGTACAAAAAGGGTGACTTTGACCGAACATAGGCTGGGGAGTGTAACGCCGGGTCAAACAAGTTGATGAAGGGGTTGAGCCGTAAGAAGACAAGGTCAAAAAGAACCTTTGCATTGGCTTCGTCGATGATACCGGCAGCGACAGGATCGCTAAGGGTCGGAGTTGAGGGAGGGGACGAGTGAACAGAGGTGGCTCTGTCGAAGGTGAGAGACGTGGCCGGGGTCTCATGTTCGGGGTTCAGGATAGTTGCCAAATAGGAGTTCTTTTGATTCTCCCTATTCTCCCTACGGATAAGTTTTGCAGGGCACAAGTCTTCCTCGTGGCGATCGCCGTCATCCTCGTCCTGGTCGAGGGAATGGGACCCTTGACGAGGGTCATCACCACTGTAGTGAGGAGAGATATTGAGAGGTGGCAATTTATTAGAAAATTGGGAGCCGGGAGTGCCGTACGGGTCACCGGGACGAAGGCGGTACTGCGAAGACTCTCCTCTACCAGGGCGGTCAGCGAGGGAATAAGGAGTTGAGCTTGACTCATGCGCTTGTGACTTGAGTTTAGCTGTGTTGAGGCCTTTCTCAAGGCGCCGCAACATCTTTGACGCTTCTGACAACCTGGAATCCACACATTTAGTACAAACGATGTAAACTGCAAAGATATGACCTACTTTGAGCCTGGTTTGCGTCCTCTGCGATGTTTCTCGAAGACACACCTAGATTATATATAAGGATAAAATGGGACGAATAATAATGCAAACGATAACTTCACTCTTGGTTCGACCGCCTGCAGCGTTGGCAACGCTGCTGGCCATCCTCGGCACCGACACACTTCATCTGAAAGAAGCCACGTCAGATGTAACGACTATAACAAGAAGACCGGGGACGAACCTTGGCCAACCGGCATACTGTGCAAGCCCTTGCACCCCTGACAACAGGGGGCTTAGCGCTGGTTGGCGGACAGAAAGGAACAAAAACGAGGAGTCAGAGTCAGAATAAAGGCCGATGAGATGCAGGATGAATAGTTACGAAGGCTTTGGTTGGTCGCTGAGGGTGTCCTGACATGGGGTGGAAGGCTCCATGGGTGTAAGGTGAAAAGGGCACGGTGATCAACGATGACCGGCGAGGGCTTTAACAGCCGGGATAGGCCGGGAAAGAAAAGAAAGAGAACAAAGGGGGAAGAGACGAATATAAAATGAAGGGGGAAAAAATGAAGAAAGGAGGCAAGAAAGGGCTGACGAAGAGTTGAGGGGGAGAAGATGAAGGGAGAAGGCAAGAAGGAGGGAGGGTGGGACAGGCAAGAAAGAGGATGAGTGCGGAGTTGCACAGCAATGAGGCATACGACCGGTAAGACGGGTATCTGAGGGCAGACATCACTCGGTGTCTCTCCCCTTCAAGTTACCGGCATTCCGGCCGGCTTAATCCGGCTTTCCCCTATGATCCCGACTTATCGATCAATCACCTTTCGGCTGTCCGGTTTCCTCTCAGCTCACCGGCGCGTGCTACATCCATTCTTCCGCCCTGCCCCTTACCCACGCGGCCATCCCCTCTAACCATCTTCCCCACCGCCCATTGGTTTCACCCGTATGTCTAAATACTTTCGTTCAACCGTCGCTAAGACCAAACATCCATCTTGCATAACGTATCAGGTTCGACTCGAGCTGGAAACAATCCGATGATACAGACGGCTGGTGCGTTACTCATGCAGACTCACTTGTGTCCTTGTCATATGCATTAGTCAAATCAAATTACTGCTGATAAAATCTAAGGGTCGAATAAGTAGCCAGGTCGCGGCTGTCCTCGCACAACGACCAGGATGTGTGTATTCTCTCAGAGCACGAGTGAGACTCGAACCCCATGATACGTGATAATTGGCTAAGGTAAACTGAGCATTCACGATGCCCGTCGGCTGAAGGATGGCTTACTTACCCGAAGATGCTCGATACTCGACGTTCGATGGAAGTGATCCCTTAAGGCGGATTCCGACCAATTCAGGTGAAGCGGAAGCAAATTCAAATTTGAGAGAGCAAGACCGAAGGCTCACGCCTAGGTTACAGTAGTCGTGATTGGTCGCTTGGAGCCAATATTTATTCGAGCAGCGAGTCTGGAACAGACACCGGTGACATGAGTTTAGGTTATCGTGGCTCAGTGGTAATGACCACACACAACCGCCGCTGGGTTCAAACCCCGACATGGCAGTGTTCCCGGCTGTCGCCGGGCCCCTGTCGCGCAACCTAAGAGACACCCGTACATCTCGGAGTGCACTTGGTAAGTTGAAATAAAATGAAATAAGGTCTGATGACGCCTATCGTTGTGCGTTTAGCAGTAATGATACACAATAATAGTGTCAACTTGTATTGTACACTGTCGGGATCTCGCTCGGGCGGGTGATCAATCTCCGATTCGAATGCCGACAGTGGCTGTCCCAGTTCTTGCTGTGGTTTTCCACTGACTGTTCATCTCTACGTATTCGTCTTGTCATGGTACGAATAATTATCAAAGGTGGTGTCTGGAAGGTATGTTTGTGACATGGGACCACCTGAGTCGACTTATAACGGCTTCAATACACAGAACACGGAAGACGAGGTTTTGAAGGCTGCAATTGCAAAGTACGGCAAGAACCAGTGGTCGGTGTTTCAGTTCCTCCAGCCTTCATGGGTTGTCTAACTAGATATTAGGGCCCGTATATCTTCTTTGTTGGTTCGGAAGACACCTAAACAGTGCAAAGCTCGGTGGTATGAATGGTTAGATCCATCAATAAAGAAGACAGAGTGGTCCAAGGTGCGAGACAACGTGTCCACATATATCTACTAATTCATTCATTCCGTTTCCAGGAAGAAGATGAAAAGTTGCTACATCTTGCAAGGCTCATACCTACACAATGGCGGACTATAGCACCTGTCGTGGGTCGTACTGCCACGCAATGTTTGGAACGCTACCAGAAGCTCTTGGATGAAGCGGAGGCTAAGGAGAATGAAGAGTTAGGTTTGGCTGGTCCGGGAGAGACTGGACCAAGTGCAGAAGACGTGCGCAGGTTACGACCCGGAGAGATTGATCCAGACCCAGAGACGAAGCCAGCACGTCCGGATCCTATTGACATGGACGAGGATGGTAGGATGTTCTATTTCTACTTATCTCACACACTTACATCAGGGCTTAGAAAAGGAGATGCTGTCCGAGGCTCGCGCCCGCCTTGCCAACACGCAGGGTAAAAAAGCTAAGCGAAAGGCCCGTGAACGGCAGCTGGAGGAGGCCCGCCGCTTAGCGGTACTACAGAAGAAGAGGGAGTTGAAAGCTGCAGGTATCATCATGCGCCATAAGACCAAGAACAAAGGGATGGATGTGAGTTACTGCATGTCAAAGCTACGGTGGGAAGGAAACTCATTATTGTCACAGTACAACGCAGACATCCCTTTTGAGAAGAAAGCAGCACCGGGCTTCTACGATACGAGTGAGGAGCAAGCTCGCGCGGCGTTTGCACCTGTCGGTCAGAGTCTTCGTCGGCTCGAAAACAAACGGAAACCAGATGAAGAAGAGGCAGAACGTAAAAAACGGCAGAAGCGCAGCAAAGAGGGAGAAAGTGGCTCCCATCAAACCAAGTTCGTCGCCGCACGCGATGCGCAAATCCAGAAGCTTAGGGAAGCTGACTCCATCGGGCGACGGAGCAAGTTGATCTTACCGGCCGCTCAGGTGGGCGAGGCTGAGCTGGAGGAAATCGTTAAGATTGGCCAAGCAGGAGAGAGTGCAAAGGAATTGGTCAATACTTCAAATGAGGCTAGTGGACAATTGCTAGGAGATTATGACACACTTGACCACGTGAAGATGGCACGCACCCCAAGAACAGCGCCTCAGCGTAAGTTGTGCTTTGCTGACCACATCTGTACATGGCTCATTGGAGTCTATCAGAGGACTCTATTATGATGGAGGCACGGAATCTGCGGAACATGACGATGGCACAGACACCCCTCCTTGGAGAAGAGAACACACCACTGCATGCGCCTGCATCAGGCGGAACTGGCTTTGAAAGTGCAACTCCACGGCATAACGTCGCATTTACACCGAATCCATTGGCAACGCCTCTGCACCGCGGGGGTAACGGAACAGTCCCTACGAACGGGACTGCCAGTGCGACACCCCTGCGGACGCCACTACGTGATAGCCTCAGCATCAATCCGGAAGGTCGGCCGTCCTTCCCCAGTGACACACCTCGGGAGCAGCGTGCGCGGTTGAACGCAGGAAAGCGGACCCTTAAAACTGCATTTGAGAATTTGCCAAAGCCAGAAAATAACTTTGAGTTATTGGTACCTGATGACGAGGTAGAAGGCTCTCCGGTTATGAAGGTAGAGTTAACCGATGAAGATGCTGCAGAGCGCGATGCACGGCTTAAACGGCAGCAAGAGGAAGAACACCAAAAGGTTCTTGCCCGCCGGTCCCAGGTAGTTCAGCGAGGACTACCGCGGCCGCCAAACGTCGATGTTGAGGGTCGTCTGCTTCGACGTCTCACCCTGGAGTCCGGTGATTCAGAATCGGGATGCGCAGAGCGTCTCATTAACGCTGAGCTCGCTGAGCTACTTTACCATGACGCAGTGTCGTTCCCCCTCCCCAGCACGTCACATCCAGGTGGTACCCAGTCGTCATATGAAATGCCTCCGGACGACTACGTTACGAAGGCGAAAGCGGAGGTACATTTGGAGCTTGCCAAGGAGCTAGGTTTCCCAGATGCTTCTGTAGACCACGTCAAGAACGGTGTCCTTGCAATGGCCATGACAGACTCGTATGACGAGAAGCTATCATGGGCACATCTCCGGTGTGGTCTTGTTCTTGACCCAGCCTCTCACCAGTGGGTCAGCTCAGAAGATATCAGTGAAGAGCTGCGTATTTCTGGCTATGCGTCGATGCTCGAGGACTACAAGACCGCCATGGCACGGGAGGCCAACAGAGCAGCGAAGGTCGAGAAGAAGCTTGGCATCACGTTGGGTGGTTATATGTCTCGCACTCGCGATCTCGAAAAACGGGTCGCTGGCGCATTTGACGAGCTGCAGCGCGTCAAAATTGATCTTGAGGGCTTCTCCTGTCTGCGCTCGTATGAATCAGCCGCGGGACCTGCGCGCGTCAGTACACTCAAAGAGGAAGTCGAGAAGCTCGAGTCGCGGGAGCGTGGTCTACAGCTCCAGTACGCGGAACTGGAGAGCGAGAAGCTAGAGGCAGAGAATCGGGTCGCGGCGTTAGAGGAGCGAGTCATGGCAGAAGCAGAGGCACTCAATGAGGCAGCGCTGGCAGAGATGCAAGGTGTCACCACTGCTACATGATATGCCTAATACACACAATAATGTTCCTTTAACATCCTATGCAGTGCCAGTGTAGCTGATTCTGTATGCATCATTCTTCACAATTGTGCCTTTGCAGATGTTGTACTAAGGTAATGGGTGACTTTCCACAACAAGTTATGGGACTCTAGGATGGCCACTTCATTTGAAACACCATCGACAATGACAACATGGCTTGCTGCAATCCTTGGCAACATTCCTTACAGTGATTTCATTGAGGCAGCAAGAAAGGGCTGAGCATCATTGTCCCATTTGTTTGCACCTCCTGTGCCCCCATCTCATACCCAAACCCAAACCATGGTGGGGCTGCAGCTTCTGTAGCTCTGCTGGATCCTCTCATGGCCAGAGGGGGACTTGTGTGTAGCACATCTGTGACATCTGTGAGGAATACAAAAAGGGCAGAAATCGATTAAGCCATTACTCTAGGTCACAGTGTCTTGGTAAAAACCATCTAGAGTACTGATTATTTGATTATTTCTCCGCAGCATCTAGGAGAAAAGGGGGTTGTTACCCATGCCCATGAGATAGAGGGCACAATCGAGAGAGGGCACAGGGGTACAAGAGGGTGCATAGGTGAGAGAAGGTGTACGCGCGAGAGGGTCGGTGCAATCGAGAGAGTGCGCACGGTCAAAACAGGGAACAGGCGCGTGAGTGAGGGAAGGCATATGGGTGAGAAAGGGCGCGGTCGAGAGGGCGCGGGCGGGCGGGCGAGAGAAGGGGATGTGAGCAACAGAAGTGAGTAAGAGAAGGAAGCACAGATAAGAGGGGAGCAGGCGGGAACTAGAGAGCGCAGGCAAGAGAGAGGACAAGGACGAATAACGCAGGTGAACTCGTCCCCATACTCGTTGCTACCCAACGTGCCCCTACCGTGGCGACACTGCACATCGTCAATGACTCCAAATACGCTATAGACGCGGTGGTTTACCTTCCGCATTGAATCCATAAGGTGAAGGGGGACAGCAATGACGTTGGAAACGACGGTGCCGACATACCTGCAGCTACAACTAGAAATTCCAACAGCAAAGGGCCAGACTCTCTGCAACAACTCAGACCGACATGTTGTACGCGGGGACACTCTGACACAAAACGCCCAAAGACCGTAAGGGAAACCAAGAAGTCATTGAGGCGACTAAAACCAGTGTCGGGGACAGGACGTTGAAGACTCCCACAACAGGCACAACAGCTCCCAATTGGAAATCGGTCAAGAACAAAACTATCTCGCGGACCCATCCTCCACGGTGCTCACCGCTGTGACCTGTACTGGGAAAACATACCAACTACGAGCAGCGGGAGATATGTAATATGTGTGGCGTGGCCGTGCAAGGTTCTGGCCAGCAGGCGGTATGGAAGTTAGCGAAGCGGCTCTGGCAGGTGAAAGGTATCCAGTAGCCCAACATCTCCTTCGGCTCCCTGCTGGAGTGCGGCATCACGGACTTCCGCGACACAGACGGCAATCCCCTGCCAAGTGCTTACTGCCTTTATATGATACCAGTCTCTGAATCGCGCTACCTCATCTGGAAACTGCAATGTGAGTGGGACGTATCGAGCGACACGGCTCCATTCTGGGAAAGACATCACGAATCGTTAGTTCCATGTTGTAAACTCCTTTCTACTAACCAACACTACCCGACATGGGGGTAAAGCGCTCTGAGTCACTACCGTAGTAGTAGAAAAAAAAAAAAAAGGGAGGACAGGGTTTAGGCTTAAAATTAGAAACACGTGCTTCATGATCGAACGGTCCTCAAAAGGAAAGGCTAAGTCATGCCGCGATCGGGCCTAATTAGGACAGAAAACCCTAAGAGTTGCCCTCTTCGGACTTAAACCGGCTAAGATAAGTCTCGGCTTCTCGGCTGTTTGGATCTGGAGTGCGCCTGGATTATCTAGATGGCTTCTGGATCCTTACGGGAACGTCACCCAGTTATCG
Source organism: Albatrellus ellisii (assembly GCA_003314395.1). Classification (NCBI taxonomy): domain Eukaryota; kingdom Fungi; phylum Basidiomycota; class Agaricomycetes; order Russulales; family Albatrellaceae; genus Albatrellus; species Albatrellus ellisii. The sequence continues at coordinate 1,027 of QLPN01006324.1, read as the reverse complement.
TTATCTGCGTCCTTGGTTTAATTCACATCGAGGTACATGGTGCGTAGTGCTGGTGACGGGAGCGCCTGCACTCTGCCTACATTCTGCCTGTACTACACCTGCATCTCGCTGCGTCTCACCGTTACCCCACTGCACCCGCTTGGACTCTGCCGGTGTGTGGCCGACGTTGGATTCTCACTGGGAGTGATGTCTTGTCACTTACAACATCAGACTTCACGGATTGCAGCCCACAATCGATCTGGCAACAGATGAGAATGCCGATAAAGCTCCCTTCTTCAACTTCTGAGGTGCGACATTCGCACGAGTGAAGTGACATTGAGTACAATTTTAGTATCCTGAAGACAATTCTAAGGCACGTCCGAGGTAGCGGCGCTGAACTTGACGCACTTCGGACACGACCGAAACACTGGCATTGGTCGAATATTTAACGTCTTTACCATGGGCCCGATGTCATTGGGCCTTTACACTGGCACGCGTTGATCGATGCACCGTACATGAGGCAGTTCCGAGTCGGTCCTGCCCTTCACCCCACTTTCTGCTCCCATCTGGTCTGCTATACCAGCTGTTAGCGAGCGATAGCGCGCGCTCCTTGACCTGCTGCGCTCATGGGTGCCATGCTGTCGCCCAGAACACCATCGCCAAACGATGCGGTCTCCAGCCCTTTGTACGCCCACATGCATGATGTTGTAACCACCACAGTATTCACCTCAGTCACAACCGCAACGCCGGACGGCTCGGGACTCAGCTCGGCGAGAGGCAGCAGCGTTCCTGTCGGGGCAATAGCGGGCGGCGTGGCGGGCGGCGTCTGCTTGGCGGTTATCGCAGTCGTTGGGTGGATGTGGTGGGGAAAGTCCATCAAGCGCAATGAAGAGAGAAGGCGCAAAGAAACGGTCCGTGCACCTGTCTTGCTCTTGAGCCGCTGGCCATGTGGGCCAGCCCGCGTCAGCGCACGCATAGGACTGATTCGCAAATGACCATCTGCAGCATGCCATTCTCGCAGTCAGGGAGAACACCCGTCACAATGCGT
>QLPN01006318.1:2453-13213 GCA_003314395.1 Albatrellus ellisii | reverse complement strand
CTGATCTATCAAAGCAATTCCCATGGTCATGTATTCTTTAGCTTTGTCTTTATCGGCCGATGATGCATATGTCATCCGATCTCCGATCGGCCTGTTCTATCTTTAGATATGACTCCTTCTCTCACACTTACTGTGCATGCTCACCAATCCTTCTCACACCTGCTGTGGAATATCACCAATCACTCCCACAGTTGCTGCAGAGCCTCAGTCAGCACTGACGCATCCCCTCTATTATTAGATATGACATCATTTCTATACTTTCTCATTCTCTGGCCCTATACTGTACTGCATGGTCTGTGCACACTTCAGGGTACTATATATATGTATGACTCCTAGCGGTTTATTCCCCAGTTCTGATCATCTGGGATATCTGCTAGGTACAGTACCATTTTCTCCTCTCCCTTACTATACGCTAATATATCTGGGATATCCGCTAGTTGAAGCGCAATTGTCCTTTTTGTTATAGCTTTCCTCAGTTGTTCGGCTTCGACAAGTGTTGGCCTCACACGCAGCTTGTCACTAAGGGGTACACACAAATTCAAGGTGTGGATTACACAGAAATGTTTTCTCCTGTAGCCCACTTTGAGTCCCTCCACACACTCCTCACCATCGCAGCACTAGAAGACTGGGAAATACATTCCATGGACATAAAGTCTGCCTTTCTCAATGGTGACCTAGAGGACAAAATCTACATGGAGCAACCGCAAGGTTTTGTAATCCCAGGAACAGAAGGCAAAGTCTGCTGGCTGTCAAAAGCCATCTATGGTCTGAAGCAAGCGTCAAGGCAGTGGCACCAGAAGATACATGGATCACTACTTAACCTCTCCTTCACCTGCACACTATCGGACTCTGGTATCTATGTCTCAACATCCTCCACATGACCTCTTATCATCGTCCTCTATGGGATGACATCATGATACTAGGAGGATCGCTTGACAAGGTGAAGGATGCAAAGCAGTCTTATGATCTATCTTCCAGATGACTGATCTAGGTGAAATCAAGTCATATCTTGGACTGCATGTCACACAAGATTGATCACAATGCATCCTGGAGATTGATCAAGAAGCCTACATTGGAGATATGCTTGACCACTTCCACATGCTAGACTGCAATCCTACAACGACTCCTCTTCCCCCAGGTGCTGCTCCCACCAAGGCTCCTGACACCTACACAGCCACGCCTGCCCTTCAAAGTGAATACCAGCAATTAATCGGATCGCTACTGTATGCCTCCATTGTCTCCAGGCCTGACATGTCCTTCACCATCATGAAACTGTCACAGTTTCTCTCCAACCTGCTACCGCTTCACCTCTCTTTTGGCAAACACATACTCTGTTACCTGAAAGGGACAACTCACTATCGCCTCCGATATGGTGGTGCCCCAGGTGCTGGTATTGTTGGTTATTCTGACTCCGATTGGGTGGCAGATTGTGATGACAGGAAGTCTGTTGGGGCATATGCTTTTTTGCTTGCAGGAGGAGCCATCACATGGGCATCATGGAAACAACACACTGTGTCACTCTCATCAATGGAGGCAGTGTACATGTCACTTTCCCAGGTGGTGGCACAAGGAATGTGGCTACATTCTCTACTGGATGAAATAGGTTTTCCTTTTACTTTTCCTCTTCTAATATATGGTGACAACAAGGGTTCTATTGATATTGCAACCAATCCCATTATCACCCGTGGTACAAAACATATAGACATCCACCATCATTACATACAGGAATGCCTTTCTTCTGGTGACATCATGGTCCAGCGTCTTCCTTCTTCCCTCATCACTATGGACATACTTACAAACCCACTTTCCCTTCCTCTCTTCTCTTCTCATCAAGCTGGACTTGGGCTTGTTGAGTGTGTTCCCAGTAAGGGGGGGTGTTGATGCTCATTCTACAGCTTAGTCACATCTCCTTCCTTTTTCACACACTCTACTGTACACACACTTCCACATTCACAAACATACCATACACACACATTCTCACTTTACAGTTCATGGTCTGTGCACTACAACAGATACTATAAGTAGACTGTAGTGCTGTCATACAATAACAAGAACTATTCTAGTTCACTCAGTGTGCATGGTCTGCCTTCATCAACTAGACAGGGAGGAGCACCTGAATGCATGGCAGAAGGTTGTGATAGACTACAAGGAACACAGCGCAGAAGAGAATGAATGCCAAGGAGCAGACCACAAGATGAGAAGAGGGAAGAACATTGTGGTACTTCCAAAAGAGTGTATAGAAGTGGATGCAGAAAAGACTGATCAGACACTCTCAAGAAAGAGAGAAGATGTCCACTTAGAATTCTTAGATGCTACCTAGCTACTGATATACAAAAGTCAGACATGCACAGACCACACTTACTAATATAGTGTGGGCTGCAGGTCAGGAAGGAGAGAAGAGTGATATGTAAGATCAGATAAGATCAGATAAAGCTAGCAGTACTGTATTCCAATGCCTAAGCAAATGTGTGATTAATGCAACTGCAGATGATTGTTGTGTGCAGCATGTTAATGTCACTGTGTTTGCCTGATGTCACTGATGGTCGTTTTCCAGCATTACATGCATGTGATGCTCATCACCATAAGGAATCAGAAAGTCACCACCAAAGCCTTGATCAATAGTGGTGCAACTGGAATCTCGATCAACCAAGATTTCATATGATTACATTGACTACCAACTCAGAAGCTTGAACGACAAATACCTGTAAAGAACATTGATGGAACCAAGAATATCAGCAGAGATATTGCACACACTTGTCATATCACCCTCAAAATCAAGAAAATAAATACCAAACCCCATATAGAAACAAACAAGTTCTATATCACCAATCTCAGAAAGGAAGACATCATCTTAGGAACCAATTGGTTATGACAACATAATCCAAATATTGACTGGACCAAAGATATGGTTTCCTGTTCACATCCATCAGAATGTTGACAATCCTTAACAATGACCACTTCATCATTTTCCAAGGAAGACAACTTATCATCTCAGATAGAAGACCAATGGAAGATCAATGGACTAAACCTATTTTGCACCACCCTATCCATGCAAATAGCCATGAATTATCAATGTGATGGGAAAGGAATGGACCTCATTCTAACCCATTACCACAATCTAGGAAAGGTCTTCAATGAAGAAGCTTCTACTCAATTACCAAAATGATGCTCATGGGATCATGCAATCGATCTGAAACCCAGAATAGAACCATATGCAGGAAAAGCATACCCCATCAACAACAAACAACAAGAAGCACTTCACACATTCATATCTGAAAATAGCAAAAAGGGATACATCTGCCCATCAAACACTCCCTTTTTTCTTCATTGGCTAAAAAGATGGCAAATTACATCACTGTCAGGATTATAGATGATTAAATGAAAGGACCATCACCAATAAATATCCCCTACTACTTATCCCCAAACTCATCAACAAACTCAAAGGCACTACCATATTTACCAAACTCAACCTCAGATGGGGATACAATAATGTACACATCAAAGAAGGGGATGAACACAAAGCCACATTCATAGCTGGTGGAAATTATGGGAACCCACTGTAATGTTCTTAGGCCTACAAAATTCCCTGGCTACTTTCCAATCTATGATGAATGCCCTTTTTGATGACCTTATCACTGCAGGCCACATTGTCATCTATATGGATGATATCCTCATCTTCTCAAACAACCTATCAGAACATTGGAAATTAGTTCACCAAGTTCTCCAGCATCTTATCAATGAAGACCTATTTCTGATACTGGAAAAATGTTTCTTCAAGAAGGGATCAATCAAGTATCTTGGCATGATCATTTCCCATGATCAAGTTCACATGGACCCTGCCAAGTTGTCAGCAATCACCAAATGGCCAATTCCCAAGAAGGTTAAATATGTACAATCATTTGTAGGGTTTGGGAACCTCTATCAACACTTTATCAAAGATTTCATGAAAATGACCAAACCTCTTATGGAATTAACTTGTAAAGACCAACCATGGGATTGGACCAATCTCTGACAAATGGCATTTGAACAACTAAAGAATGCATTCACCACCACCCCAATCCTTCTCATACCTGATTTTGATGCCCCATTTAAACTCAAAACCAATGCTTCAGACTTCAATTATGGTGCCATCTTATCCCAACAGGGACCAGATTCCTACTGGCACCTGGTCACATACCTATCAAAACAAATGACTCCACTAGAACACAATTACATCATCTATGACAAAGAACCTCTTGCCATTATTTGTGCCCTGGAGACCTGGTGTCATTACCTCAGAGGAAGCCCTCACCCTGTCAACATCCAGTCCAATCACAAAAACCTCAAGTATTTTTCCACAACTAAACAGCTTAACTGATGTCAAGCTCAATGGAGCTTATTCCTTTCCTGCTTCAACTTTTCAATTTCTCACCATCTGCTAAGAGTGGCCTATTGGACGGTCTTAGGGAATATCTGTAATGTTACTCCTGGTAATGAGAGTTCTAATGTTAGCTTGATGGAGACGATAAAGGTTCCTGAGAGTGATGACAATTGGGATTGATGATATAGAGACAAGGATAATTCCACCAATGATGATGCGAGGATCCAGGATGATAAGAGTTTCGTTCAAGAGTTTATAAGCGATGTGTTTAATAGTGACTTAGGCGAGAGTAGATCAAGTGCAGTGTAGGAGAATCCCTAGATTGCGAAGTTGACAAGACTGGGGTTTAAGACCTCCAGTTTGTCAACTATTTATACAAAACTGGAGATCTAAGTATAGTAAAGTTGTGCAGTAATGTGCAGTAATTAAATGATAATGCGCAGTAAAGTGCAGTAAGTCACATCCATGTGATATAAGTGGCTCAGCCACAAGCGCGAAATGAACATGAGGTAAATACGAACAAGAAAAGAGAGTCCTTGCTAATTGTATAGTAATAGTCCTTAGCAGGTAAATGTTATAATAAATAAAGACAGATAATAAAGGAAAAAGATAAGTCTAATATAGTACTTGGAGCTATGCTCACACTTAAGTATGTATCTACTTAAGTACTATAAAAGAGAAAAGAAAAGAGAGTCCTTACTAAGTAAAGTGGAGCTAAGCTCACACTTGTAGTAAATAATACTACACTTTACTAGTAAGTAAGAGAAGAGAAAAAGAAAGAAAAAAAGAAATGACGTGTTACAAGGTGCCAAAGCAAGTGCCTCATAACACCATCCAGGTGCCCTCAATAAAGCTGATCATCTGACCAGGAGGCCAGACCATGAAGAGGGGGTAATTTTGGATAATTCTGATATTACAGTGTTAAATCCAAAAGTATTTCACATAAACACCACAGGAAGACACCTGACACCCACCCAATCAAAGAATATCAGACAACAAATTATTGAACAACTCAGAACTGATACACTGTCCCAAGAAACATTCCAAAGAATCAAGAACCTTGGACCTCAGAAACTAACCCAGGGTATCCAAGAATGGAATTACAAAGACAGACTCCTTTTCTGTGGAAAAATCTATATCCCAGACAATAAAGAACTTCAAAAAGAAGTTGTACATATCCACCATGACTCAACCCCTGCCAGACACCCAGGAAGATGGAAGACATATGAACTTATTCAATGAGACTATTGGTGGCCAGGAATGTCCTTATTTGTCAAAGCATATGTAGAAGGATGCACAACATGTCAATCCACCAAAAACATCACACACCCCACCAAAGCTCCACTTATTCCCACTGAAACTCCTCATGAACCATGGCAACATGTCACTACTGATTTCATAACTGACCTTCCAGAAGTTAACAGATATGACTCCATCAACATCATTGTTGATAAATTCTTGAAAGCTATTATCATCACACCATGCAAAAAGACTATCACTGCCTCAGAAACTGCACAGCTATTCTTAGATCATGCATGGAAGTGTTTCAGCCTTCCAGACAAAATTATCTCCAATTGAGGACCCCAACTCACTTCCAAAGTAACACAAGAAATCTGGAAAGTGTTAGGAATCACATCGGCAATGTCTACCACTTATCATCCACAATCTGATGGAGAAACTGAATGTGTCAACCAGGAAATAGAACAATACCTCCAAGCCCTCAGAGATCAATCACTGACAAACTGGCTCAAATTAATTCCCTTCACTGAATTCTCACACAATAACCATGTTCATTCCACCACACAGAAATCCCCATTTGAAATCCTTATGGAATATGTGAGGCCAACATTTGCCAGCAAGGTCACACAATGTACAAGAAGAGAGAAAGGGCTAACACCAAGGATGAGATCATGCTTGAGCAAATGGATATCCCAGATGTATTCAGCTGAAGAGAGAGTACAATACAAGTACTCTATATATACTAAAGAGACCTGTGCACAGACCATGTATCTACTGTAGGGCAGGTCTATTGTAAAGGAATGTGCAGCATTCCTGTGAACAATCAGTAATCAACTTGCACAGCATCTGTGAGAAGCTCTGTAAGCAACTGTGAGAGTATGTGTCATAATTGTATAGTAATCAGCCCAATGACAAATGAGGAATGAGTCATGATTGATAAGATCTACTGTTGATTTGATATAGATGTGATATGGTATTCTTAGTAGATCTTATCCAATAAAGAAATTGTAAAACAAAGAAAAGGGATAGTGCATTCTGACAGGATACAAACCTCAATTCACCATCAAACCAATCAATACATACACTCCAGAAGCATGAAATTGACTCCAACACATACAAAACATACGAGAAGAAGTAACTGCTAGTCAAAAGCTTACCAACCAAATAACCAAGGACTCCCACAACAAACATGGAACTACCATCATCACATACAAAGAAGGTGATCAAGTATGGCTGGATGGAAAAAACCTCAAACTCTGATACCTGAAAATGAGACTAGCCCCAAAATGTCAGGCCACCATTATTTTCTATATTTTTCTCTTCATTTTCCTCTATTTTCTTATGTCTATATCGTCATAGATCTTACAATTGCTCCTGATCTATCAAAGTGATTCTCACGGTCATGTACTCTTTCTCTTCGTCTTTATCAGCTGATGATGCGTATGTCGTCCAATCTTCAATCAGCCCATTCTATCTTTAGATATGACTCCTTTTCTCACACTTACTGCACATGCTCACCAATCCTTCTCACACCTGCTGCGGAGTATCACCAATCACTCCCACAGTTACTGTGGAGCCTCAGTCAGCACTGACGTGTCCCTTCTATTATTAGATATGACATCATTACTTTACTTTCTCATTCTCCAGCCCTATACTGTACTGCATGGTCTGTGCACGTTCTAGGATACTATATATACATAAGACTCCTAGCAGTTTATTCCCCAGTTCTGATCATCTGGGATATCCACTAGGTACAGTACTCTTCCTTCCTCTTCTTTACTATACACTAATATATCTGGGATATCCACTAGTCAAAGCGTGATTGTCCTTTTGTTTGAGTCTTCTTCCTCAGTTGTTCAGCTTTGACATAGCGTCAGCCTCACACAAAATGGTTTGGACCATTTCCCATCAAAGACATCCTTGGACCTGTCACTTACCAGCTCAAACTACTGCTGAAATGGAAGATTCATCCCATGTTTCATATCACACTTCTCACGCCATTCAAGGAAACACCCAAACACAGCCCCAACTATACAAGACCACCCCCAGAAATAGTGAAAGGCAAAACAGAGTTTGAAGTGGAAACAATCATTGGCTCTAAAGTGCAGAACAATGGACAACTCCAATATCACATCAAATGGAAGGGATACCCAGAATCAGACAACATGTGGGAACCACAAGGAAATCTGAGGAATGCACAATGGGCAATAGATGACTTTCACAAGCAAAGACCAAGTGCACCTAGACCACTGCACAGCCTGGGACTAGACCTATTCATGCTCAGAAGTCACCTGACCACACCTCTCACCCATACTGAAGGAAGCTATCTCACTCTCAAAGCCATCATCACCCAATATGTCCAATCTCCCCCCATCATCAGCCTTCTCCTCCCCCCTCTCATCCTTCTCCCTCCTCACCTCCCCCCACTTTTGCCCATCCCCCCTCCCCTTCACCAAGAAGGATGCTGCCACTGCTGCCACCCTGGTGGCACTCTGCCTCTCTGATGCCACCACACTGCCCCCTCCACCACCTAGCCCCCTCTCCCTTCAAATGGGACTCACTGGCCCTTGGCCTCTCCCCCAGGGCTCTACCCGTTTCATCTGCCACCCTGCCACCCATTACCCCCCACCCCAGGTGACCTCCTCACCCTACAAGCCAGAGTTTTGTCCACCCTCCCTTGCCCACTCCCACTCAGCCCACCCCCAGCACCCTCTTTGGAGGAGTGCATCACCAATGCCCCAGCCTCCCTCCCCAGCCTCATCACCACCCCTGCCTCCCCAGTAGCCTCATGGGGGAACCCATCAGTGGGCTGGTGGCCCACCTCCCACCATCATGTTGAGGCCTGGTCCTCCATGTCCTCCACCCCCACCCCCACCCCACCAAGAGGGGCCTGCTTCAAATGTGGCCACCATGGCCACCACTGGGCCCAGTGCCCCAACCCCTGCCACCACTGAACCCCCTACACCTGCCCCACCCACCACCACTCTGATGCCACCTTCATGGCATGGTGCAACAAACAAAAGTTCATCAATGAACACCACCTCTGGGCCCAAGACACCCTCACATGCACCCATGAAGAGGCATACTGTTGGAAATACTGACGGTGACTGTTCAGCTTTACTATACTTATCACTTACACATCTTCTTTATGTCCTTACTGATGCACGTTCTAACCACTTACTTAACTACCATGTTCTAGCCCCACTTACATCACTATACCACGTTTGTGTAGCACGTACTACACCCCCACATACAACCCCACATTTACACTCCACCTGAACTCAGTTCAGCATGCACTACTTATACCAGGCCCCCCACTTTCTTACTACTCTATGGTATCATACAAGATGTTGTACCACATCTCCCCACTCTGCACCCTTGTGCGCACCACTTACCACTGCACCCTCACCTCTGCCTATACCACTTGTCTCCTTCTCCTCTTCATTGGCTCATATCTATGCTCACACATACTACTGGGCTCAGCATGCCACAGCCATTCCCTGTTACGAGGCACTTGCTTTGGCACCTCGTAACGGTTTCTTTTTTTTCTTTTTCTTTTCTACTTACTAGTAAAGTGTAGTATTATTACTACAAGTGTGAGCTTAGCTCCAAGTACTATAAAAGACTTATCTTTTTCTATTCATCTTGCTTTATTTATTATAACATTTACTTGCTAAGGACTATCACTATACAATTAGCAAGGACTCTCCTTTTTCGTCTTTATTTACATCTGTTTATCTCTAGTTCATTATGCACTTGTGGCTGAGCCACTTATCACATGGACGTGTACTTACTGCGCAACTCTACTATACTTAGATCTCTAGTTTAGTATAAGTAGTTGACAAACTGGTGGTCTTAAACCCCAGTCTTGTCAACTTCGCAATCTAGGGAATCTTCCTCATATTGTGCTTGATCTAAGCTCATTACAAACTCACTTCATTCTCTAAAAGAACTAAGTCTAAGATCTCTAAGCCACTCTATGCTAAGAGCGGCCTATTGGGCGGTCTTAGGGAAGGTCTAAGATGTTACTCCTGGTAACCAAGGTTTGAATATTGGTTTGGTGAACGTAATAGAGGTTCCGGATGACGATGAAGAGTGGGATTAACGATATAGTTATGAGGATGATTCCACCAATAACGATACGAGGATCCAGTTTGATTTAGTGTAAGATGTCTTGATAGCTTTTAGAGTTCTTAGACTTAGTTAAGAATGAAGTGAGTGATTGATGAGCTTTTAGATCAAGCGCAGTATAAGGAGAATCCCTAGATTGCGAAGTTGACAAGACTGGGGTTTAAGACCGCCAGTCTGTCAACTATTTATACAAGAATTGGATATCTAAGTATAGTATGGTTGCGCAGTATTGCGCAGTAAGTAAACAATATTGCGCAGTATTGCGCAGTATGTAACTGTCCATGTGATATAAGTGGCTCAGCCACAAGCGCGAAATGAACAAGAAATAAACAAAAGGTAAATAAAGACGAAAAAAGGGAGTCCTTGCTAATTGTATAGTAATAGTCCTTAGCAAGTAAATGTTATAATAAATAAAAAGAAAGATAAAGAGAAAAGGATAAGTCTAATATAGCACCTGGAGCTATGCTCACACTTAAGTATGTAAATACTTAAGTACTATAAAAGAGAAAAGAAATGATAAGTCCTTACTAAGTAAAGTGGAGCTAAGCTCACACTTGTAGTAATAATACTACACTTTACTAGTAAGTAAGATAAAAGAAAAAGAAAAAAAGAAAAGAAAACACGTTACGAGGTGCCAAAGCAAGTGCCTCGTAACATCACCCCCTCTTCATGCAATACGTCGCCTGTGACGTATGGTGGGGTCCCCCGACCCCTTGCCCCCCGCCTTCCGCTTATTCCTGGTATGCCGGGAAGGGGAGGGTGTCCCAGGCTGGGACGAAGCCGTTGGGCATCCCCCCGTCGAAGAACCAGGGGCGTTGGGGGGTGGCGCAGGGGAAGGCCCTGATGTGCTGGGCCCAATAGTAGGCCTCTTCGCAGGCCCGGGCCAATTCTTCCTGCGCCCTCCTGTGGTGTTCCTCCAGGAACCGCCTCTCGATGTTCCACTCTTGATGAGTGGGGTCGGTGCGGCTGATGGGGGCAGGGGGACGGGTGTAGGGGGTCTGGCGGCGGTGGCGGGGGTTGGGGCATTGGG